>CM053267.1:62218100-62315296 GCA_028583415.1 Protea cynaroides | reverse complement strand
TGTTAATCACTTGTTAAATAAAATTTCTGCAATGGGAAATCCCTAATAGGCCTATTAAACGAGAGCAGGAATTAAGGACTGTATGGAAGCTGAATGATGGTGGGGTGTGTTATTTTTTTCCATTCACAATTTGACTGCAATTTGTACGTGCAGTGCTTAACTTCATTTTTAGCTTTCTCTTTGCAGGCTTTGCAAAAGCTGGTAGCTGATTGTTCGGTTGCAGCTTTAAGCCCCAGTAGAAGAAATGCAGTAAATGAGTCACCCTTAAATATTGCTCTCTTCTCATTAGCTAAAATGTGTGCTCACCCTCCTTGCAAAGAATTCCTCCGCTAATCAGAGCTCTTCCCTGTTATTGAACGTCTTCGTCAATCCCCTGAATCAACAATTGCTAACTATGCTTCTGTCATTGCTAAGAAAATTGCTGAAGCTTAAGGCATATCCACTGGTTCCAGTGATTGCCTAAAGTTGGATATGTAGGGAATGTTAATTCCAATTTTTAGTCAGTATTGAGGAGAGCAAAACAGATTTTGGTATGGTTCTGCAGCATAATGGTTCCAGTGATTTCCTAAAGTTGGATATGTAGGGAATGTTAATTCCAATTTTTAGTCAGTATGAGGAAAGCAAAACAGATTTTGGTATGGTTCTGCATTCTTTGTATGTTATGTATAGCGATGGGCTCAGTAGATGATGCCGGTGACCAAGAAAACTAATGCAGGATCAGAATACAGATGTTGCTAGTTACAGCGATTAGACAATGTAAGGTGGGAATAGTTAGCTACATTATGTATCTGTTATAACCGTTCCATATGTAATTTGTTCTATCCTGAGCTGTTAGGATATATATTGTATATATCACATTCTGAATATGTCTGTGAATCTATGTTGGTGTACCAACTGTTGTAAGATTACTGAAGTTTTCATAAGCTGAAGCAGTAGGATTGAATCACTTATGCTCTTTTTTCAGAAAAGCAACTGCTGAGTTGGTTTATTATTAATAAAAAGTCATGCTTTAATACTCCTCATTGGCCAACTAATGCCTCTGGATCTGTGGTTCCATTGAAGAGATTGGTAGGCTCTCTTAAACTAATTTAGCCAATTCAAATCAGAATTTTTTTTTCTTGGATGGTATACCCACAAGGGCATTTGAGATCACTACAGTTCCTTCAAATTTGCCTACATCGAGAAATGGAATGAGTTTATCTTCTATTTTAAACTGAAAAAATATGTTGTGATATATATTATGGGTTATTATTGTTTTAACAATGGTTTGCTATTTTTTCAAATGTCACAAGGGATTTATTCTACCACACGGGCAAATGATGTGTCTATTCCAATCGTGGGATAGAGAGAACATGGTTTAGATTATCCATTTGTTGAATTCAAATTCTAATTCAATCAAATACATCCTATGTATTGGCATACATCTTGTGTATGTCCATGCATGTGTATGAGTACTTTAAAACATTACTATGACATTCTCAAATTGGAATGGGTTAAATTAAAAAAAATGGTAAAAATGAATGATCCAGATTTATTTTGTTATATTTTCAAACGTAACAAACCCTTGTTAGCCCCGAGACAAGTCCCTGGTTCCCTTGAAGGTGCTGTTGTCTAACCTCTTTCCCTTGAAACCTGGAAAACCTGCTCTTATCACCATCACACTATTCTAAAGCTCAAGTGATAAACTATAATCTGCCAATGAAACCCATGGCTCCAATACAATAGAGCTGTTTTGTCCAATGGAAGCCAAATTTGGTCCATAAAAGGTCCTACACTTGTCAAATAGAGCTGTTTTGTACAATATAGCTGTATTCAACATATTGAATGCAAGGCACATCGTTAACAGCTGACTTTAATATTCTTTTGGTTTAACTTGTTGGAGTTAACTGATCTAGAAGGGCCAAGTTAAAACAACAAGCCGTAGATCCTGCTTGGCAGTGTGCGAGTTAGTTTAAATAGAGCGATGGTTGGGGGCAGGGTTCCATGTGCGAGTTACTAAATTTTAAGAGAGCGATGGTTGGGGGTATAGTTTAAGTAATCGGTATTGAATTGATCGATTCGTATTGATTTTGGATCTAACCAGATTCTTGATCTAATATCAATCATATGTCAGTTTCCCCTTGAATCCGTACACTGATCCAAATCAGATAAGTTTTGAACATGGCTGACAATGTGTCTGATACCCTAATTTAAAACCTTGATTGGGGGTGTAGCCAAATGGAATTGTCAATGTGATGTCCAGTTTTTGCAGGCTTGGCTTGGGATTGACTCTGCTTTGGGCATTTCATGGGGCAAGTTTCATGAACTAAGCTTTATTATTTAGTGACTAGATTTATGGTGGAGGGACAGAGAAATGCTTTTGCGCCTTCCAAGTAGTAAAGGCTTCCTGTACAGTAATCTTTCATTTTTACGTGAACAGATGATGTGGCTATTCCAATGGCTGGATAAAGAGGCCATGGTTTGGATTAGTCTGATTAACAAATTTTAGAGTATAGTTCAATCAACTACCTCCGAAGGTGTTGGCATGCATCTCTGGGAATGTTGATATATTCATAATTTTGTAAGCCCTAACATTTTTTTTCTTCTTGAGTGATATAATTTGAGATACTCAGTTTTTATGGGAAATTTTTTTCTGGCGTGTTCTTTGGAGATGGACTCTGTGGTTTAGAGCATCTCACCATAAAAAAAAAGAACATAAATCCCCCATCTATCTCTGTATATTGAAGTTCACATAATATCCCTCTCATACCGTCAAGAGTCATGAATTCTGTTTTTCATGCTCTACTCCCCTAGAGAACCCTCCTTTCCTCTTTTTTTTTTGTTTGGATACGAAAATTTCACCTGAAATTTTGATACCCAAGTAACATTCAATTCATCAGATTTATCCATCCTCCCTGTTATTTATTTATTTTCCCAACATTTAAATGAACTAAATTGTTCAATGTGATCTTAACAATTTGAAAGAAATAATTCCCATAAAATATACCACATTTATTTTATTTGAAAGGGAAGAGATTCATGCACTCGAAAAAAAACCTATCACAAGTCCTCCATATAAACTTTATTTTGCCAATTTGAATGATTCCCGAAATATCAATCAATTTTAAAATGTAAAAGAAAAACTTACTTGGCCCAAAATTGATTATTTAGTAAATAATTGATCATTTAGGACATTAGAAGGCACAAGTACATCAAATACCTCTCCTGCTCCATGTGTTCCCCTCCCCAATCCAAAAAAGAAAAGAAAAAAAAAGGACAGATATATGTTGCTCATTTAAATTGAAACTTTTCAACCTCAAATTATTATTACTTCAATTCATTTAAGGGATGATACATGATTATTAAAGTCAAATGTCATGTTAAAATGTTAATAATAAGTTAAACCCAATAATATAATAATCCAATGTCTAACAAAATCCGTTATATCTACACCGGTAGCATTCATATCACTAGTTAAGACGTGTGGTCTAGCTACTAGATATAATAATTTGGGGAAAAGTAAGTATATTATTGGCATGTACTTCCATCGCTATCTCTCTTAATTCCTTAAAAATAAGTTAAGCCCAATATTATATTATTTTCAATTTCTTCGTTAGCATATAAGATTCTAATATATCTCGCTAGTTTCTAGATCTCCTCTAAATAATTTGTTATAATAATGGGTGGATGGATGGTTCAGTCAAATTTAAACTTTAAAAGAGTTCAGGATGATTGGTCAGCACGATTATAGATGTAAAGGTGGTTTTTAAACTTTTGGTCTTAGGGTCGCCGATTGAACGATAATTTTGATCATTCAATTTATAGAAGATTGGGAAATTAATAGAAGTTTTGATAAGTGGATATATATATATATATATATATATATATATATATATATGGGACATTAATTTAAAAAAGGATTCATAATGTATATATGGAACATTATCAAGCTCTTATTCATTCAATGTTGATGTGAGATTGATTTTACCTTGTTATCATACTCTTGAATATGAGTACCTGTGACAATTTGGTACCTCTCAATGATTTGCTGCATGCTACAACATTAGAACGAAATCAAAATATTAGTCAGATTTAACCAAAGCCAAGTAAGCCAGTTATAATAATAATAATAATAATAATAATAATAATAGAGACATAGTCTTTACAAGTTTGTATTGAAGGAAATGAAAGAAGAGACAAGAGAAGAGAAAGGATGAACGAAGAAAAGGTTGACACTTCAGGCTGTGTTTACCTATTCTTTCTTCATGTGCTTGATTGCTTATTGGAGTAGTGAGAGTGGATGATGCGTGTGATATTTATAGAGCAAAGTTTAAAGGTAAACAACTTAGACTATTGAGAATAGCCCAGCTCTAGACATAGCCTTTAAAAGTTTGTATAGAAGGAGATGAAAGAAGATACCAGAGAAGAGAAAAGAGGAAGGAAGAGAAGATTGACTCTTTTGGTTGTGTTTACTTATTCTTTCTTGGTGTACTTGTTTGCTTGTTGGAGTAGTGAGAGTAGAATAATGCGTGTGATATTTATTGAACAAAGTTTAAAAGAGACATAGTCTTTAAAAGTTTGTATAGAAGGAGATGAAAGAAAAGACGCCAGAGAAGAGAAAGGAGGAAGGAAGAGAAGGTTGACACTTCAGGCTGTGTTTACCTATTCTTTCTTGGTGTGCTTGTTTGTTTGTTGGAGTAGTGAGAGAGGATGATGTGTGTGATATTTATAGAGCAAAGTTTAAAGGAAAACACCCTAGACTAGCCCAGCTCTAGACATAGTCTTTAAAAGTTTGTATAGAAAGAGATGAAAAAAGAGACACCAGTGAAAAGAAAGGAGAAAGGAAGAGAAGGTTGACTCTTTAGAATGTGTTTACTTATTCTTTCTTAGTGTGCTTTTTTTCTTATTGGAGTAGTGAGAGTAGAATAATGCGTGTGATATTTATAGAGAAAAGTTTAAAAGAGACTAGTCTTTAAAAGTTTGTATAGAAGGAGATGAAAGAAGAGACACAAGAGAAGAGAAAGGAGGAAAAAAAGAGAAGGTTGACAATTTAGGCCGTGTTTACCTATTCTTTCTAGGTGTGCTTGTTTGCTTGTTGGAGTAGTGAAAGTGGATGATGCATGTGATATTTATAGAGCAAAGTTTAAAGAAAAATAATCTAGACTATTGAGAATAGCCCAGCTCCAGACATAGTATTATAAAGTTTGATAGAAGGAGATGAAAGAAGAGACACCAGAGAAGAGAAAGGAGGAAGGAAGAGAAGGTCGACTCTTTAGGTTCTGTTTAACTATTCTTTCTTGGTGTGCTTGTTTGTTTGTTAAAGTAGTGAGAGTGGAATAATGCGTGTGATACTTATAGAGCAAAGTTTAAAGGAAAACAACCCAGACTCTTGAGAATAGCCTAGCTCCAGCGCATGGCTCAGCTCCAGCGTATAGCCTAGCTGGAGATAGCCTAGTTTCAGATATATTAGGTAGTTGAGATATTTTTTGACTATAGTAGTTTAGATTTACCATACACTAGTGTTACTAGAACCATAACTGATTATGTATTTTTTGTTCTGTATACGTAGAGTTTATTTTTTTGTAAAACGTCATTAAGGATATATATGCTTACAAGCTTTTTCTATAAAGACTCCTCCTATTTTTTTGTTTTTGTTTTTTTTTTTTGTGGTATCAGAGCTCAAGAGAGGATAGATTTGCAGTGTAGTCTTGTTAAAGCTCAAAGTCGACCTTAAGATTTGGTTTCACATCTCCATTTCCTTATCCGTCTCAATTAAATATGAGTAATTTTGTTTCTTTAAAACTTAATCCTATAAATTTTCTAATGGGAAACTCAAATCCTGACTCTAGTAGAGAATCAAGATTTGATTGGGTTCAATACTGGTGATGTTCAAACACCAGAACGAGAGATTCTTTCCGCTGAAGGTGTTTTTGTTCCCCATCCAGATTTTGCCTCCTGGGTATCAAATAGAGTACTTGAGAAGGTATGGATTACAACAACGTTGTCTGAAGATGTTCTTGATCTTGATGTTAGGCTTAAAACATCTTAAGAACTCTAGAATACCTTGTCTTCAGCTTTTTCCCAAGCTTCAGAAGCCCGTGAGTTCGAGCTTCTCTCAAAACTTCACTTTCTTAAGAACTCAGAAGGCACATCGTTGTCTGAATTTCTGGCCAATTTTAAGCAAATTTGTAACCAACTGAGTGCCATTGAAAAACTTGTATCTGATTCAAGAAAAGTTTTCTACCTAATTACCAATCTTGGTACAACCTTTGAAACATTTACAATCACCATGTTTAAGCATCCAATACCATCCTATGCTGATTTAATTCCTTTACATCATAGCCATGATTTATACATGAAAAATCACCTTGTTGAAATGAGTTCTCCCAATCTCCATCTTGCCTTTTACGAAGCCTGCAAGAACCAACAATCCTAGCGTAGGAGTGGTTTCAATTCAAAAGGAAGAGGTTTTGTTCAAGAAAATCGTGATCCACATATGCAAGATGCTACTAAGAGTGTTTCTACTGGAAATTCCTCTATTGTGCGTCGTCAGATCTGCAAGAATGTAGGACATAAAGCTCTAAAATGCTAGTGTCATTTTGATAATAATTATCAAGATGATGAACTTTCTCAGGCTTACACAACACAACTTCAATTTGATCCTCAGGACAATTCTTGGCTTCTTGACACTGGGGCCTCAGCCCATATAACAGATATAACAGGTAATCTTTAGTCCATACGTCCTTATCTTGGGTCTGATGGATTTGTGATTAAGGATAATTAGACCAATATAAGACTGGCATCGGAGAGTAAGAAAGGTGGGGTTGAATGAGCTCGTAACTTCTGAAATTTCGAGAAATAGGTAGAACACTAAAATTTCTAAGGCAATATAAACACTGGAATGCCAATAAAGTCTAACAACTCCTATGGTTTCAACTTCAACTTGAGCTCCATTCCCCACAAATAATAGGTATGAACGAAATTTCTTGAAAATTGCACAAAATATGTTATAAAACATACAATTTAAGAATACTACCTATGATTTTAGGTCTCTTTGATTGTTTTGATACCAATTATTAGTAGAATTTCATTAGCTAGGGTTTTTCAATACCTTGATATCCATATAGAGTCACTAGAATATAGTAGGAATGAAATGTAACAAGTGGAAGACATACCTGCTTGGAGACAATTGTTAAAGAACGGTTTGGATCTTCCACAACCTCTGGAGAATCCCTTTTCCAGTCCCTAAGCTTGTGGGAGCAAGAGAGGAGATTTTTTTGTGGCTATGGGGACCCAAAACTACAGTATATATAATACTATCCTAGTAACCTTTCTCATTCCCACAATGATTAGGGTTTGGTTTTTATCTCAAAATCGTGATAAACCAAACTAGGAACTGGTCTCTGGGTAACCGGAATCCCACTAATCAACTGGTTAAAGCTAGCCCACACAGAAAATATCTAACAGTTTTTCAAACTGTGATCTAAGGTTGAAGTTTACTCAGCATATATAGCGATATAATGATATACGTACTGAGTGAATTCCAACTGCTGGATCATGGCTGGAGTCCATTTAACAACTGGAGACTATTTAAGTCTCAAAATTTGTGTTTTTGGCACATGAATTTGAAAGTTCTAGTGAGACTTTCATTTGCATCACCCACCAACGAGGTTCTAAATTTACTTTTTTTAATTGCTCATTAAAAAAATAAATATTATTTTTAATTCTTAGTACATGTAGATGATCATCTTGTGGCAACCTTATTTGTTGGATGATTAACATGTGGAATGGAATTTTACAAAAACTAAAATAATAGTTATCAGATTGGATTGGATATACTGACCCGAGACATCGGCTGAGTTGAAACCAATTACTTGAACCATACCCACCAATCCCACCATGAAGAAAGAATTTCTCCACACAAATTTTCAGCATATCCAACAATAGAGTAGGAAGGGCACCATCAGAATTTAATTTTAAAGGGTGAGATGTAATAATGAATCTTAATCGTTGGTTTTCTCTAGGGCGGCGAAAACTCACCTTCTAGTTATATATTATGAGTATCGTAAAAAGATCCCCACAATAGCGGATTGACAAATGTAGTTTTTTTTTTTCTTTACCAAATCAATAAAAAAAAAAAAACTACCATTTTGTGAAGCCCATGCTTGATAGATAATATCTACTTTCGATCATTCTACCAATTATTTATAGGGAAAATTTCACCCAACCTCCCTAAATTTTACTTTTATTTCATTCAACCCCAAACCTTATCCATAATTTCACCCAACCCCCTTCAGATGTGAAATATGTATCACACATGTCCAGAGTTAACAGATTGATCTGTTAAATGATGAGGTAGCAAGGTTAAAAATTATATAATGCTAAAATTACCCTTTAACACAAAAAACTCCAAAAACTCTAACGTTCGGAGAAATTTTCTCCTCTTCTTCTCCACGCCAAATTCCATCATAGACCAAACTCCGATCTGATCATCGCTTCTCCGGCGACAGCAAGGTAATCCCTTCCGATCAGAAGTCACTTTTTATTTTTGTGAGTGGTTTCCGTGAAAAAAATAAAAAAGAAAAGAAAAAGACAAGAGGCGGTGGAAGAAAACCCCTGACTTGGTTTCGGATTTTGAGTTGGTTGGTTTCTGATCTCTTTTCAATAATAAGATCATACCTGAGTATTAAAGATTTATGATCTGATCTCTTTTCAATAACCCTGATTTTGGCTTTGGATTTCTTTTGACCCCACTAGATCTTTGGTGCTTTTTTTTTTCAAGTAGTAAGAATGGAGAATGAAAGAAGCCAGAAATTGATTATTCCAATGGAAGGAGAAACTGAACATTCCCTGGTAGAGCTCAAAGAGGTCGTCAGTGATTCTATTTTAAAATCGAAATAAAGAATCAATTTCATTGGAATCCTAGTGTTAAGTCGCTATCTTCACGTCACATGGAATCTTTCACACCTATTTGTGATACGTTCCTGTCGACTATCAACCTCTCCGGCAATGTCAACAACTCTATGCAGAGTTTGCAGACATTTTAGAAAACTTTTCCGTCCATGATTGGAACGAATGAACTTGTAAGTACTAATTTATTATGAACATGAGAAAATGGAGAATGTTGGAGATTGTTGAATAAAGGCATGTCAACCAGAGAATTGAAAAGCTGAATAAGGTACATTTCCTTGCAACCATTTTACAGAACAAATTTCAGAGCAATCACTTATGTGGTTTTGTGGGTTTTTAGGGATCTTGACTATGCGACCATTGGCCTTACAAAAAAAAAAAAAAAAAATGACTATGTGACCATTGGTCTTGCAGCTGCACAGGACAGATGAGGGGCAGCCTGAGTATGCTGATATTACATCTCTCTAGTGAATCTGGTTTCACTTTCTTGGCTTTACATCTTTACGGCGAATCTATTTCACTTTCTTTTGCACGATGAAGGTAAAAAATGTGATTCCTTTGTTGGGTTCTTGTTTCCTAACACCATCACAAGCATCTCGAAAGCTTTTTATTAGAGAAGAACCTCTCTATCTTCTCATCCTCTCTTCTTCTTCTTCTTCTTCTTCTTCTTCTTCTTCTTCTTCTTCTTCTTCTTCCTTTTGGTATCGTCTCCCTGGCCTCTTTTATCTTTCCACATTTCTGACCAGGGAGTTTGCTTAAAAATTAAGTAATGTTGAAATTATCATTTTTGTTTATTTTTTTTTAAAGAAAAATCTATGTTTTTATTTACAATGAGGATAAAATAGACTTTTTTATTTTTCTGTTAAATACTTAACTGCATTGGATGTGGGTGAAATTATGGGTAAAGTTTGAGGTTAGATGATTTAAAGGTAAAGTTCAAGGGGGGTGGGTGAAATTTTCCCTTATTTATATTATATTTTTTTTGGAAAATTTGTTTTTTGATTTGTTGCTAAGAGACTCCATGGTTCATCCACCATCAAAAGCAATTAACAAATTCTGACCTCCCTGTATATGAATTTCTGTAATACCACAAAAATCTGGTCTTTAAATTTATTAGATGGGAGAGGGATCGTTGACAGGTTGCGTGGCACCTGCACTAGTGTGGGGTCAAAGAGAGCACGAGCAGCAAAACATCCAACAGGGGCTAGATTTTTATTTCGTTGGGACGGACGATCAGTGCGTCCTTCCCATGTCAGCAGACAAAATTTTTTATCACTCCATTATATTTATTTTATATTTACTCAAATTTTGGTGTCCTAAACTCACATAATTATCAGATTGGCTTTGGTTGACCTTTTCTTATCATTATGCAAACTTGGGAAACCTTATTGTACATAAAAAATGAATAATGATTAGGTTCACCTAGGCTCTCTTTGGTTTGTATTATAGAATTAATTATATAATAAATTATGATATATGTAGTTGTTTGGTATGATTTAAGGTATTTATTTATATTCAAATAAATTCATATAATCCAAAATCTACAAATATGTTAGAAGGTGTTTATCATTATTGTGTTAATTTATTATTACTTCTAGTGTACCAAACGGTTATTTTAATGATTCTTAATTTATTTATTTTTATAAATAATTTATCATAAATAATTCATAAATATAAATATAATATACTAAAGTGAGCATTAGAGAATGCCGGGACCCAAGGCCTCAGCCAGGGTTTAGTTCGGACCTGGAAATTCAAGCCCTGGCTCACATTAAGGGCTGAAAACACAGCTCAAGCCCTATCGGGCCATCATGGTTTCTGATACATGCACAAATCATACTATAATTATATAAATATAATGGGACTTTCTCATTAACAAATATCAGTGTGTCAAAAGATTTGTTATTTTACTATTTTTTCTTTTTTTTATTACACTTGTTATTTGTGATCGATGCTAATTCGAAAGTCATAGAAGACAATGACATAGTAGTAAATCATTTAAATAAATTTCTAAAGAAACCTTCTTTTTTACAAATGATTTAAAAAATTTTGAGAATAAAAGAAGTTCATTTAAAAATAGATGTGATGAACATTTAAAGCTCAAAATCAATTTCCTGATCCATTGACTTCCAAGAACCATCAGCAGCTTGAACCATCCCCTTATTCTTTTCAATCCACCATGAAGCAGGCACAAGATACTCATCCTTCAATGCATCCATTCTCTTGTTCACAAGTGCGATATCATGATCAACTTCTAACTTAAACCCTCCTTTAGCTCCTTGTGTTCCAGCGACACCATGCAGGTACACTCCCAACTTATGCCAACTTACAGCATTGCCAGGATGCTTCAAGTAATTAGATTTTCGAGTGTCGATCACCAGTTCCTGTCCAACATCGCAGTAACCGAAGAACGGGTAGTTGGGGACGATGTCAGGAACGTTGCGGATGCGCAACAGGCGGAGATTATCTAATCCAGAGATGAACTTCTGGAAGTTGGCATCGCCAATTCGGGGGCTGGCGAAGAGGAAGGCTGTCACGAGACAGGAATTGTTCAGTCTATTGGTAATTATGTCTGCTGCGTTTATTGTTGCAAGTGCTGCTCCTAAGCTGTGGCCAGTAATAGTTATGCTGATCTCTTCGTTCTTGAATTGTTCCATTAATCTTCTCAACTCAGCCAAAACCTGCAAAGAAAATATGCCACCCAACAAACGATTTAATCCACCGTACATTGAAAAATGTGGGCTTGTGCTCAGTCATGCTCATATGAGGGCCCTCTGGGCCTCCGTTCCGGTATGGGTAAATTGAAGAAAATAAGTTAACAAAAAAAAAAAAAAAGTGAAGAAAAAAACTTTCGTACTTTAAAAAGGGAAAGTTTTGGCATATCTTCGTGCATACATGCACTTGCAGTCGTTGGGTGGGACTACTAGAGAAAGGTATAATCTCAAAACTGTCCTCCACTATTGAATGAAGAGCTGATGCCCTAATCGTGCCTATGCATTTGCACGATCAGTATATAAAAACTGTCTTCCATCAAAAAAAAAAAAAAAAAAAAAAAACCAAATAAAGCAAATGAAAAGTGAGTGTGCAAAACTTTTGCCCCAAGTAGGGTCACCACTTCAGCAACAAACTAATATGCGAAATGCATAATTTTGTACGTTCTAACATATATATTTTGTAAGGTGGAAATAAATTTTTTGTGCAAGTAGACCTCAATGTATAGTGTCTCGACATTAAATTTTAACCGAATTTGTGTTTGTCAAGAGGCAAAATAAAGTTTTGAAAATCCAAATAGATTGAAAGACTTAACTATAATGGGGCATTCGCAATACATGAATTAGTGAAAAATGCATAGGTGCATGGATATTGGAGAAATCTTGATATCACTATATATATATATATATATATATATATATGCAGTAACCATTGGTCTAATCCTAACATGTGGAAGAGAGCGATGTGGTTAATTCGGCCCTTGGATATTCAGGAAATTACATAGATTAGTCATATGTCGAATTTCAATTTCCATTGCAATCCATTTCCCCTTCTATGTAAGAGCATACATTTCTATGTAAGTCCATGCACCTTCTTTGTTGTAGTCCTTAATTTATAATAGTTTGTTATGCAATACGTACACTCTTTTTGAGATGAGACTTGACATGTGAATACATAGAGGACTATGAGATATTTTTATCTAGAATATTTCTGCCCCTATGAATTGTGCGGAATGATACATAATTATAAAAGTCAAATGTCATGTTAACATGTTAATAATAAGTTAAACCCAATATTATATTAATCCAACATCTAACAAAATCCATTATATCTAAACCCGTAGCATTTATATCACTAGTTATGACTTGTGGTCTAGCTAATATGGATATAATAACTTGGGAAAAAGGGTTCATTGTCATGTACTTGGATCGCTATCTCACTTCCTTAATAATAAGTTAAACTCAATATTATATTATTTCTGTTTTCTTTGCTAACATATAAGATTCTAAAATATCCCATTAATTTCTAGATCCTCTTCTCAATAATTTTTTATAATAACCGGTAGATGGATGGTTCTGTCTGAACTTTTGAGTTGAAACTTTTAACCGATACCATTCATATATATCAATACAAATTAAGATGTTCTACGGTCTTAATCCCATTCCCCTGTTCCTATGGTTGAAACCATTATTTAATGGATTAAATATAAGAAAATAAAGATAGATGTTTTTACTCTTAACTGTGAACGGTTTTTCTCTCTCTATACCAGTCGACCTGTATACCCTTAGATACTCTTATTCTTAGCTTTCTATAGTGTCTCTTTCTCTTATATCCACATACTTTTTCTCTCCTCCTGACCAGGGAGAGACCTCTACCAGTTTCTTAAGTTAAGAACCAAGTGGTTATAGATTATTTGTCAGTCTTGGTTAAATGGGTGCAACCTTCTTTTTCTTCTTAATTGATAAATGTATTTGTTTTTTCTATAAAAAATTAAAAGGGTTCAAGATGATTGGTCAGCACGATCATGATGTAAACATTGATTTTATAGAAGGTTGGAAATTAATAGAAGTTATGATAAGTCAACATAAAAAAAAAGAATAGAGTAAATTATAGGTACCTCTCTTGTAGTTTGCCTAACTTAAATCAGGTACAGTCCAAACCTTTCAAACAATTTCAAAAACACCCCCTTAAATCAAAATAAATTCCAAAAAGATCCACTCTGCTAATGAATTTCCTTTAACTGATGACAAAAGCTAGAAGTTAGAATTTTAATAACTAAAATACTTTTCTGCATAAATTAAAGGACCATTTTACTCCAATTTAAACCTCCCATTTAACTAAAACCCACTCCGTTAGTGAATTTCCATTAACTTATGAGAGTCAATTTTATGTAAATGGGAGGTTTAAATAGAGATAAAATGGTCATTTAATCTATGCAAGAGGGTATTTTAGATATTAAAATTCTAATTTTTATCTTTTGCCGTTAGTCAACGGAAACTAACCAATGGAGTGAGTTTTTTGGAATTTATTTTGATTTAAAAGAGTGTCTTTAAAATTGTTTGAAAAGTTTAGGGTGTACCTAATATAAGGGCAAAGTACAAGAAAAGTACAAGAAAAATATATATAATTTAATCAAAAGAAATAGACCTTCAAGACATTTGTCCTTTTTCATGGACATACATGGTTTTGAAACTTGGATAGGAATCAGCCGAAACGACCGAGGGTACTCGAAATTGACTAAAGCTGGTTTGAGTTAAACCTGATTCTATGCAATACTGAGTCAGCCGATTCCATCCAAGTCTGACCAAAACCTAATCGGAATTCATGAGATTTTCCAAACGATTTTTGGTCAGGTTAGGTTTCACAATATGGGTTGGAAAAACCAAATCATAGGATTGAGATATCAATTGGCAGAAACACCAGAGCTGTGTTACCTTCCACGAGATTCATTACAGTCCATATCCAGTGGATACCACGCCCCGTAAATTAGTTTGAAAGCAAGAAAGGCGAAAATAATTTACCTGGGCTCTTGCACTGTACTTATTGAATTGGGAGCGAGAATCATCAGAAGTATAGGTGGAGTGCCAGCCATGATGCACCATAGCATCGCCACAACACGGCCCAAATATAGAATCAGCAAAAACCTTGGTGAAGATCAAGTCGTCAACCCATTCCACAGGCAGCTCGGTTCCTCTCCATGCAATCACGATGTCTCTCCTCCCCATAGCTTCCTTCCCTTCATCAGTGGTCACAGCAACATAACCTATCCAATTGGATTCCTTGCTCCATGCCTCCCTTGACAAAGACTTCAACATCATAGCATTTGGTAAGTTCACTGAGGATGTGGCGTAGAGGAACTTTGTGACCTTGTACTTGTATGGATTATTGCTTCTCTCCAGGCCTACCTTCGAGAAGAAATCCGATCTCCCGTACCAGCTACTTCCCGCATACTTGGACTTCAGCTCTGTGTTGAAGGCGTCGTATGTCGCGTTAGCCATTTCGCCGTAGTGGATGATGTATCGCCGGAGATCGACGTTGAGAGGGTCCAGCATGTTCTTCCATTTATCCTGGCCGCTCAGCTGCTTCCATATTTTGGAAAAGCTGCCCATCAGTTGCTTGATACAACTTCCAACCTCAATACAAGTTTACAATAAATTGGATGGAGAATCATCACAACGATTACCAATTTATATACTTCTTGTTTAGACCAAGTCATATAGGTTGCCATGAAGGTTCATGCTTTCTATGCATGGCAAATGCCTGGCCAGTTGATCATCACCAGCGGTGTGAACTCTTACAAAAAAACATGAAAGTTCATTTAAAACTAAATCGAATTGAATCAAATACTGTCCACATCCACCTTAAAATTGAATAAAATTCTACACCTTATTTGTTAAATTTCTCTTCCGCATGTATTACAGAATTAATTTATATTACATTGTGACATATGTAGTTTTTGGTATAAATTATGATATTTATTTATATTTAAAATAAATTAATATAATTTAAAATCAACAAATATATTAGAAGGTGCTTATCATTATTATGATAATCTATTATTATTTTTTTATGTCTAGTAGAATTAAATAATTATTATTTATACCACATAGTTTATTCTCATAAATAATTTTTCATAAGTAACTCATAAACATAAATATAAACTACACCAAAAAAAAGAAGTGTTGATTGTAATTGTTGTTTTCTTTTTCTTGCGTTTCTTTGGTTGTTCTCTGGGCTGGTTGTTTGTGGCTTTGTTGCCTTTCTGTCCTGGCTAGATTGTGACCCGGGTTTTGTGTTATTGGGTTTGGGTATTTTAGTCCCTAGGTTGTGGTGTTCTCTTTGTTTGGATTAATGAAATTTTATTTATCATAAAAAAAAAATCTACTCTATAAAAAGGGAAAATTATACATACTATCCTTGGGCTATGGATTAATTACACTTACCATGAATTAGTTTTTGACAATTACCCATACCACCCTTAATTTCAAAACCGTGTAACAAAAAGGTCCATTCTGTCGACAGTGTTAAATCTAAATTTCAAAAGATAACTTTGCACTTGTTGGGTTTATGAGGGAAACTGCCATTGCAGCGTAGGAAACATTCTCCCTTTTTTGCAAATTGACTAGAACGGGATAAAGAGGTAGATTGACTCGGTCACTTGACCATCTGTTAATGGAATACACCTTTTTGTTATACGTTTATGAAATTAGGAATGGTATGTGTAATTGTCAGAAATTAACAGATGACAGGTATAATTAGTCTATAATCCAGGAGATAGTACGTGTAATTTTCCCCTATAAAAATTATATATTCAATTTGATTGTGGTTTGAGATTGAGTAAATTGATAATACGGAATACCTTGATTTTTATTCAGTTAGGAATGAGTGAGAAGGGTTTGGATTCACATGGAAGATTCTCATAGCTTCATCCATCATCCCACGCTTAATATATAGATTCAGAACCGAAGAGACAACAATAATATCACTTCATGCCCCAAATCAGTTTTTTGGGATAGAATTTGTTCGGTTGACATAGGCGTGCGTCGACGAGATCCAAGATCAAAGATGGGGTGGGGTCGGTGGAGGAAGAGGCATGGAAGGAGGAAGGGCTGGAAACCGATAATGAATTGAATAAGAAAACCAACTATGGTTCAATTTTGGTTTGGGAACTTTTAAGCAAATGATATATATAGTTCAATTTTGGTTTATATATTTTGTTAGTAAAAAAACCTAAACCAGATCGATAAAATCGAAACCGAACTGATTTACATTGTTAATCTCCACCTTATTTAAGGTTATGATTATGGTCAGATTAGGGAAACCCTGAACCAACAATTCTCACTTGGTTTCACCAAGTTATATTACCATACTCTAAGCAGCTAGTGATTCAAAAAATGGATTTCAATGAGCCTAGCTAACAACATGAACCATATCAATACTTATACCCCATGAGTTCCAAATTAACAAGTTGCCTTACATGGCTCCTCTACTCAACCGGAGATTGGGTAAATTGTGTTACTGGAGGGTCGTTGACAGATCATGGGCTCCCTTTCGTTATAGAGAAATGTTGCAAAAAGCCTGAGCTAAAATGAGGGACTTTTAGCTTGAGCTAAAATGGACTTCATGAAAGGGTATAGAGAGTACGGGAGAGAGAGAGAGAGAGAGAGAGAGAGAGAGAGAGAAGGACAGTTGCTAGACAGAGAGAGCGACAAGTAGCTGTTGCAGTTGGAAGTAAGGTAATTTAAGGATTTAAAAATATCAAAGAGAAAAAGAAGTGGAAGTTTGATTTTTTGTGAAAATCTGAAAAAAAAAAAATTACGAATAAAAGGAATTTTAATAAATAATATAGGCAAGTATAGGGAAGTTAATTTTGGAAATTTACCTACATATTATTTGTTTCCTTCAAATTCAAAACCCTTGTCCTAAGGCCCCTATCCACAAATTAGTATTTCTCATTCTTGAATATTGGTTAAAGGGTTTTCCTGTAATTTACCATTATCCAACCAGCTCAAAGATATCTTTTATTCTTCCATTTAAAAATCCTAATAAAAATATGTAATGTATTACGACCTAAGATATTACTTGCAAGTTCACGTCTGTGGCTATTAATTATTACATTAGATCCAACTAACCAAGATTCTATATATTATTGCTTGTGGATATGTGACCAAGGTATCTTGAAAGAGTTGAATAAGCAACTTGCACCATGAAGCCATTGCCATATGTTCGAGGTATTGCGGACAAGTACTAATCATATTACTTTAAATTTTTTTTAATTTTAGTCACACTTTTGTATTTACTGTTAAAATATTAATTTTGAACTATTTTAAGGGTGCAAATTTTGTGATTGGCTATATTTTCCACCACAATAAAGCTGGAGGGAACTTTATATATTTGGCATGTCAGAGCTATTAGACAAATCTCACACATGATAAATATGTTATTTTAATTCAATATAATTGAAAGGTCAACATTCATATATAGTGTTGATCACAGGTTGACATTAGGGAGGGGGTGAATCAGTGTCTTCAAAATTCTTCTTAAATAATTTTTTGAAGACAGATGCTGCCCTGAGCTGATGCTTCACTCACTGACTACAATCCCATAATCATTGAAATGCAACCACACACAGAGTCATATGCACAACCATCTCGCTACCACAGAGTGGCTAACTCTACTATGTTATGCACACTTATCCTGCATGCCATCTTACGCACTTCACAATATACGAAATATACACAATCCACATAGCATCTACAACACAGATATATGTGGTTCACCACCACAGTTTGTGATGGCTAGTCCATGGAGTAATGCCCTATGAGCTCCGTATATATTCAATATATTTCTTTTAACAGTACCCACAGTAGGGAGTACATACACCCAATTTACCTAGCATATAACCAAGAAGGCACAAATGTGCTTACAATTCGGGTATTAATGTACCAGTGTTTAGTACCCGCTGCACACACCAAGCTTAAACCGCACCCACGGGAAGCTAACAATACAATTTTTAGGCAAATAACAATGCCCTTATAGTTCTAGCACAAACTATTTAGGTATATTCAATCTCCACCTAAACTAGCAATAACTAAGTATAAGAAATAATAAAGTAAAGCTTATACAAGGTTGGAAGGCTTAAAACCTTTGTGAGTAAGTTCCTCGTACTTTGGAAAGACTCTAAAACAACTCGGGGAAGCCTAGTAATGCTCTGGTAGCAACTAGAATCTTCATCTTTCTTCACAACTGATGAAATTTAAATCTTCAAGTTGACATTGACAAGGAACCCCTTTCGTCTTCTTCCTCTTCTTCTGCACATCAAACCTCCATCATATTTTCCTTTAGAGCTTCATCAAGCTCACACTACTTCCCATCATGGCCAACACTCATTTAAGCCCTCAAATACACATCAATGGAGCTTAACTCCTCTCCTTGATGGTTGGTGGAAGGATTCAAATCCTAAACACACCAACATTCCAATGAAGCTTCACACAAGCTCAAAATTACCATGAATGTTCAATGGAAGCTTCACCAACCTCTCACTAGTCCTTAATGCACCATTGACAAGCGAGGATGAGGTTGATGGGTGATTGAATGCTCACCCAATAAGAAAATCCCTCAAAAACCCCTTTTATCCCCTTCTTTCCACTTCTTCATGATTTATGTTGCATTCAACAATTCTCTCTCATCCTCAGAGGATTGAGCATTCAAAATGGAGAATGCTGCAATTTGAATAATCCAATTTGGACTTCTAATGAGTGAGATATGATCAAAATAAGATCAGCTAGTGAGATAATTCAAAATGGAAGTACCTGCACTACACCCGAGCGTTGCCGTCACTAACACATCAGTTATGCTGTCGGGTTTCGATTGGAGGATTGAGGAATCTCAATTAATGGCCACTGGATCAATGAGAAAAGGTGGGATGAGCTTTTGGATGTCGGATCTATCAAATCACATCAGAACAAGTCGGATCGCATGATGTCCGCTAGATTTGGAACAACTGCATTGCTGCACGGTATGTGCACAACACCAAATCAGAGTCCCCGTTGACAAGTTGGAATTGTTGTCCAGTTGCAATTGATTGCTTTGGGATCTTTGATGTTGGCCGTTAGATGTCTATAAAAAGGCAGGATTCTTTGATAGCCGTTGGATCGGCCAAATCACGTCAGGCGCGATCGACGCAAATTCTAATCGAACGATCTAGATCAGATCTGCTGCTGCACCGTACACTCACAACATTGTATCATGGTGAGAACTCCATGCGACGCAAACCACCGAATGAAATTGCGTCCAACCAATGGGGGTTTTCGCGGGAGCACACTGCTTCGTTCACTGAGAACCACCTTAGCCTACTAATCTGAGATCCGTTAGATTCGGATTTGACTGACACGGATAATGAATGGCTGTCTGATTGGCCTCTTTTATCATTTGAGATAATTGTTGAATGAATCTTTTAACTTTTGATAATTTCAAATAAGCCCCTCAAAAAATCATATTTATACTGTTTTCCCTATCATCATTAACTCATTGAGAGCTCCAATTTTTTACCTTTTTCGAGCCTTCCAACAAGATTCGCAATATCACCCTCATTCGACATCGAAATTGAGTGATTCAAATTGCATTGCGAAGCCAACTTGACGATCTACATTTTTCTAGTGTCTGATTTCCATTAAAATGCTATGGGACCCACCAGAATAGCTTCAAAGTTAAAACTTCAAAATTAACCTTGGAATCCAGACCCAAAACTTTTTGTGCATGTTTGTCTAGACTCCCACAAATGGTTTGCCACCTTGGTTCAGCTTAGAACATCACTGAACTCATGTACAATGTGATTGACTGTCGAAGCTCTCACTACACAGTCAACTCAATGTAGAAACCCAGTCAACTCACTACATGCCTTCTGAATGCATACCCAAGGCTGGTTCATCTCTGCCACTAGCATTGACACTATATCTCCTACACTGACGCCCTCTCTCCTCTTTTCTCTGACTGTGTGCTCACCAATACTGCCACATCAGTCAAGTTGCCAACAATGACAACACATGGACAACATATAGAACATGGGAAAAAACGTATTAGAGGCTCGCTTATACGAAAGAAGAAGTCTCATTAAATTATTGAACTATTTGCCATAATGGATGATGTATTGCCAAAGATTGATGTTGCATGGGTCCAGCATGTTCTTCAACTTATCCTAGCCACTCAGATGCTTCCATGTTGTGGAAAAAAACTGCCCATCAGTTGCTTGGTACAACTTCCAACCTCAATACTAGTTTATAGTAAACATGATGGAGAATCACCAGAGAATCACAACCATTATCATTTATATAACTGTTGTTTGCCAAGAAGGTTCAAGCTTTCAATGTATGGCAACAACAACAACAACAACAAACCTTTTTCCCAGTTAAATGGCTAAATGGTGTCAGATATATAGAATCTTGTTTTCTAATCAGCTTTACTCGATGTCATACTTAATACAAGACCTATGCTATGCATGTCTTTCCTCACTACCTCTACCAGAGTCATATTAGGTAGGCCCCTAGCTCTTCTAGATCCATCAATTTAAATCAAATCACTCATTTGCACTAGAGCATTTAACGGCCTCTGTTGAACATGGTCGTACCATCTCAAACGAATTTTTCATAGCTTATCGTATATTTATGCTATTCCCAAATCAACTCTAATACCATCATTCATTACCTTATCCTTCTTAGTTGCCATACATCATTCTCAACATCCTCATTTCAACTAAACTAAGTTTATCTATATGATATTTCTCAATTGCCAAACATTTTGCACCATACATCATAATTAGTTGAATGACTATTCTATAAAAAATTCCTTTAAGTTGTAAAGGAATACGTTAATCACACAACACCCCAGACGCATCTCTGCACTTCATCAATGTAAGGCAAGTGGTAGTAAAATATCTCCAGTAGTAGATCATAACTAAAGTGTCGAACCTAAAAAAAAAACTAATCCTAACTGGTCATTTATCGATATCCATCCTGAAAAGTGAACAAAAATCCTACCTCCTATTTACAAAGTGTTGGTAATGCCCCCTCCGGTCTCTGCGTCTATCTACGGACAAGAGAATCTTTGGCGTATAAATTATATATTCAATTCGATTTTAGTTTGGATTGAGTAAATTGAATAATACCGAATACTTGATTAAGTTATTCAATAAGGAAGGAATGATTGAGAAGGGTTTGGACTCATACTGAAGACTCATAGCTTCATTCATCTTCCCACACTTCATATATAGATTGAGAGGCACCGAAGAAGCAACAATATATCACTTTATATCCAAAGTCAGTCATCTCTCTCTCTCTCTCTCTCTCTCTCTCTCTCTCTCTCTCTCTCTCTCTCTCGTGTGTGCGCTAAAGATGGGTATCTAAACCTTTGACCTGACTAATCCCGTTGGTCCATATTGACCCCACAACCGCATGGACCAGGTCATTTTGGGGTTGAATGAGAACCATTCAACTTTCCCCAAAAGCAGTGAAGAGCACTAAACAACCCGTTTGAATGGCCCCAATGAAAAGGTAAGAGGAATCGAACTCAGAACCTTCTGCTTTCTAAGACGTAGGCTCATTGTTAATTGAGCTACCCCATGGGGTTCAAAAATCAATCCATTGTTATAAAATTTCTTCGCTTTTTTCAAGTCCAATGATATAGGAAGGAGCAAGGGTTAGAATCCTTTTAGCTACCCCTTCGGTTCAATTTTTGTTTATATATTTATCTTAAAAAAAATGACAACAAACTGATAAAATCTGATTTAAATTTGATTTGAATATACTTTTAAAAAAAAATAATACACAGGAACATATTTGATTTAATTTGATTTTAAATTTGATAGGTAACTAATTCAAGTCATGTATTAAATTATCTAACGGTCAAAGTTATCACATTATCATTCCACCCGATACAACGAAATGGACCACTTCTTTAAACTTATCAAGGCTGAATTGTTCAAATGAAAGGTTTTCCTTTTAAATTTAGGCAACAGGTTTCGTGTAAGAAAGTGTATGTGCAATCATCAACTCTATGTTGCTCATGCATGGTTGTAAGCTTTGCTATCAGATTGGGATAGGAGCTGTGTGTTACCATTTTCCCTATATTGTACGAAGCGTCGAACCTTGGTACACGAAAATCGGGTCTTTAAATTTATTAGTTGGGAGGGGACGGTTGCCTGATTGCATGGCCCTTGCACTGGTGTAGGGTCAATAAAAGCTTAGATAAAGCATCCAATAAAGGTGAGATAAATTTATTTCTCTTGAATAGGGCTGCCATTTTACTTTGTCAAGTTTTTAATTTAAAAGTTTGAACTAGTAAGTGGAGGGATTTTCCATATATAAAGATTCAAGATTCCAATCTAATTAGTAATGTCGGACTCTTCTCAATACTCCCCCTCACATGTAGTCTCACCATTGGGTAGTGTATATGTGGTAATACACGATATTTTTTGGGTAATTGTTTTCTCTTTTTGGATGACATGTAGTCCCTCTTTTGTGCATCTAGTGTTCTTCTTTCGGTGACTAGTCTTCTTTTTAGGGTTTCTATGAGAGAGAACTTATTAGAACTCTGATACCATATCAAGTTTTCAATTTAAAATAATTCGAACTAGTAAATGGAAAGACTCCGTATATATAAGGACCTAAGATTCAAATCTCATTAATAATGTGGGACTATTCCCAATACATTCTTCGTATCTCTAATCATGCTCCACTCAGCTTAAGAGCCATCTTTTTCCATCATTATTTTTATAAGTCTTTTATACTTATTTTATTTTGAAGTAATTGGAGAGCTTTCAATCATTATCACCTCCTCCTTTTTACGTAAACCCTTTTTATGTAAAATTTCTATGCTATTTCTATGCAATTGTTTTAAAAACAATCAAACCAATAATATTATATTGCATGATCTGATGGAATATTTCCAATCATTATATTTATAAGTCTTTATATGAGGTGGGGGGACTTAATTTCATTTTGGTTTCAAATTGCCAATTTAAATTTTAGAGGGAAAATTTTTGTTTCTATTTTTTCATATTTACTCAAACTCTTACGCTGTAAACTCACATAATTATCTGGTTGCTTTGTTTTTCAATCATATGCAATCTGGGGAACCTCCTCCTAGTCTTGTCGTTTAGCGTTGTTAAACCTTCGGAAGTTTTAAAAGGTCTTTCAAATGCTGTTTTTGTTCTTTTTCTGTTTTGGGATCACTTCTATATAACATCGTTAAAGATATTCAACCAAAGATCATTCTCATGGAACAGAATCGAAAAGGATTACTTTTGTGTCCAGTTCATTTTTGTAGAATAGAAGTGCAACCAAAAAAGCAGCGTAAGACCCTATTTGATAACCATCCCACTCTTAATTCCTTGATTCCTTGTGGAGTCATTTTTTTTTCCTGATTCCACTAATTTGAGAGTAAGATCGTGTTTGGTAAACTTGTTTTGGTATTGATTCAGAAAAAAAATATGAACAGAATCAGAGTTTGATAAAACACCGTTGGTAATTGATCTCGGATCATAATAAGAGCAGAATCATGTTTGATAAAACTGCAATAAAATTTACTCCCAATTTATAATTCATCTTTTTCCTTACATTTTTCACTAATTTTTTCTAAACATTTTTATCTATTTCCTAACTTTTCTTTCATCAATACATAATCCTAACTATTAAGAAAATTATGCTGTTACGAACTTAGGATCCCTTGAATTAGGAGGAAACACGTAATTGTGGGATCGAAACATGATAACGCTATTACAACTGTCCAACAAAATACAGATTTAACCGTTTTTTACAGTCCAGAATAAATGTGGGATTACAACTTTAAATTTTGAAAGCATGTGATATATAATAACGAATCGGCCAAAAAGATAGTGATGCCCGTAGTCATGTAGAACATAGCACGATCAACTTGATCTTGACGTCCTAATGTAAGAATAACTCTTGAATTATTAAATTGTAATGATACAGAGAAGTCCAAATCACTCCATATAGATCACAAAGCATGACAAAATAATAATCCAAACAGTTAAAAATTTATAAATTTAGAACATAAGGAAATTCAATGAATCGCGATGGATTTGAACCACCATTTCTAGAAAAATCTCCAAATGCTCAACCCATTTAAGCTAAAGAATCACATACAAGAAAACAAATGAGATTACGCAGAGGACGAGTGAATCTATAGAGATATCAATACCCATAGCATGATTCTCCGAACTAGAGAGTATGTGATTAAACATAGTGCCCAACGAGTATAAGGACCATCAACTTTGGATAGACATATTTTTTGGGGATGAAAGCGCGAACAAGAGAAGATGAAGAAGCAAACAATCTCATAACAAGATGATTTACCATTGTTCAGCACTCAATATTGAATGTCTACCGCCACCCCCTGAGAATCAGAGAATTTCTTTACTCACCAAGAAAGACTCTGCACCTCTCTCCATCTCAATAAGTGGTTCATTTTCTTTTACCTAGGGTTTTCCTTAAAGAGACAATATATAAACTCTCTAAAAACCCTAACCCCACACAAATATAATTTTACTTTTATACATACAATGGACCTGAAACAAATTACAAATACAACTCCACTAACTATATAGACCCCATAGAAAACAAAATACAACCCAACAATATTCTCAAACTCTCAAGGATCAAATCCCTTCAAAACAAAACATTGGAATCACCATGCATTAACAAATATGTACATAACTTGATACAAGTAACGGGGTTTTATTTCTTCAATCCCAATCCACTTACTTTGTAACAAATGATCATATATTGATATAATTAATTCGATTGAAATTACTCCTAAGAAATTAACTTGGGAAGTTGAACAAGTAAATAGTGAGGGGTGGGGAGATATCTTGTTTAGGATTTTCCCTCACTAGTATGTGGTCTTTGTCATTGTCGCATGGGGACTGTTTTCCTCATGGAAGGTGTGTAATCCTTTCCCACCCCTTTTCTCTTTTTTCTTGTGCAATAAATGATTCAAGTATACAAAAAATATAAATAGGATAAATAGTGAGGAATGTGAAATGAAAGTAGATGTTACCTGTGCATCATCCAAAATCTGTTTAATTGGTTCAACCTGGAGACTTCCCCACACCCCACAAACAATGTTAGTTGTGGAAGTTACTAACTTTTAGCGATTTCTCAATCCAAGTGGTCTCCGAAAATAATGGATTGAAAAATATCAAATTAGTTTCAAGAATTTTTCTAGTCTTAAGTTTTTCTTTTTGAAATTTTACCTAAAAAAGTTGTTTTTGATGACCATATTTTGCTTCGAACCGAGAAGACACACTGGAAAAATAAAATTGGGCAAGTGACAAAATTTCCTAATTACCAAGTCTGATGAATCTGTTTCATGACCAAAGGTCGTCGTTGCAGAGGTGACATAGAATGCACGTCCAAAACCGATCTAGATGATCTACATTCCCTTAATCATAAGATTGCAAACCAGAAGCTTACAAACCCCTAGTCAAAGAGAGAGAGAGAGAGAGAGAGAGAGAGAGAGAGAGAGAGAGAGAGAGAGAGAGAGAGAGGGTGGGGGTTCAGAAGGAAGGCAATGGTAGAACCCTTGGTTGATCAATATAATCCACGGTTGCCGTCTAGGGTTGTAGGACATGAGAAGAGAAAAAGATAGTGAAGTACCTGGAGTAGGCTGTGATGTAGAAGACGTGCAACTCCTCTCACCTGCAACTTCAAACTCAAATTAGTTCATCGCAGGGAAGACACTTCCGGGCATAGAAGGAAGGTCTGAATTGGTTTTAGTTGGAACTCAGATTTTGGAGATTTTGTTTCGATTGTTAAGTGTTTAGTTTTTCGTTTTTCGTTTTGATTTAGTGGGAATTCGGAGGTTTTCTTATGAAGTACGAGATATTCTTGAGAAGATTTGGTGAAGATCGGAGTAGAAGTTGGAGACGTTTCTCACTATTCTAGAAGTTGCAGAAGTTCCTCCCTGACTGTCGTGAGGTTGAAGACAAAGAAGTTTTCCAACTTCGGTTTATGTTGTCGTTGAGAGGTTCGGTGGTTTGTTGATGAGTTCAGTTTTATCGCGAGTGGGGAAAATTAAAATGGAAGTGATTTTGGCTTTTTTTTACCCAAATGTGATTCATCAATGTTGGAATCCAAAAGCAAAACAATTCTTGATTTTTAGGGGTCTTTTTACCGGTTATGATTCATGGGAAAGGAAAACCGAACCGGATTATCAAACACAATTTCACTCTCAAATTGTTGCAAAAAAATCGTCTCCAGCGCGCCAGCCTTCCAGCCCGTCATCTGACGGGCTGGAATGCATCGGTATGCATGCCGGTGCATTCTAGTCCGTCAGATGACGGGCTAGAAGGCTGGCGCGCGGGAGAGGATTTGAGTCCCAAATTGTTCACCGAAAGCAAAAAGGATTCGGATTGTATCCTGTCTGTGGCAGAACAAAACAGCATCCAGCTGTTACGAGCAATAGCTGGATGTGCACACATCTTACGGTTACAAGGCAAATAGCTTTTGAATGCTGAAACATACCGGATCATAAAGCCTTTTCAAAAAGCAAAACATGCAAAACCCATAAACCTCTCAACCTCTGTCCCTCTCTCTCTTCTTCCATTCTTCGTTCTTCTTCTCTCTCCCCTGCCATTGACTGTTCATTGTTGGTTCTTCAATGTTTCCACGGATTCTGCTAATCAGAAGTCGGAACATCGCAACTGCTGCTGAACTCTTCTTATTCTATTTGTGATTCCTCACCCGGTCCTCCCTACTAACATCGTCTTTTCTTCAGTTCTCCTTCTTTAGCCTTTTCTATTTTTTCCTATATTAATGGTTGGTTCAAGTCTTTCGCTCCAGCTTCAGTTCTTTTGGAGGCTAGGAAGAGTAACTTACAGTTTTAATTTGTTTCTCCTCCTCTTCTTCGCCATTGTTTGATTTAAATGGTCATCTCTTTCTTAAAACTCCAATATTAGATTATTTTCTCTCTCCATCCTCTCTCTGGTCTGGACAAAGGGAAACGAGTTTGGTTTGTTTTTTCTCTTTTCCTTCCCTACGAGTCCCCACAAATTCAAACCTTTGTTATCCATGAAGGTTCAGCTCTCCTAAAGTAGGTAAACATCCTTTATTGTCTCTTGGTCTCTCTATATTTCTTTTCTCTGTCTTGTTTTTCGATTTTGAGTTTGGGTTTCTGGTTTTAATCTCTCCTTTGGTTTACATTTGCAAGTATTGTAAAGGATATGCAAAACTCCCAGTACAACTGATCTATTATATCGATAAAACAAGGAAGCCAATAGAGATTTGTAAGCAATCCCCCTTCTCCCTTACTATAATAGTGATCATCTCTTTCTGATTTGCTGCACATGAATATCTATGAATCCGGTAATTTTAAGTAAAATTAATTTGTTTTCCCCATTTATAGTTCTTGTCATTTCCTTCCTCATATGCATGCATTTTCAGAATAAAGATATGATGATGTGTCATCATATCTTTATTCTGATAATACATGCATATAAGGAAGCCCATCAGCCTTCCAAAGAAAGAAGGAGGCCTAGGGGTGAAAATGATTAAAGATATGAGTACGGTTGGTATCCTCAAGCATGGGGGGAAAATAATATCAGACAAACCATCTTTGTGGGTCAAATTGATCAAGGGAAGATACCTCAGAAGGGAGTTTTTTTGGACTGTAAGGGCTAATGACAAGAGCTCTTGGATGTGTAAATAGTTGATAAAATACAACCATCTTCTTTTGAAGATGGTTTGTTACTGTATTGGATGGTAGACATACCAAGTTATGGTTGGATCCATGGTACCTTATTGGTATATTGGAGGACCTCTTCCCCTCGGGCTGCATCTATATGGAAGGCTTTTCAAGGATGACCCAGGTTAGCTCCATTTTGAGAGATGGGGACTGGGACCCCAGCCTAAACCCCCACCTAGCTTTGCTTCAAATCTGGTCCTCCTTTCATGTGGTGCCAAGGGCAGCCACTAGAGGAGGCAAGGATTAGATCAAATGGATTGGTAGAAAGGGAATACCCTTGCTCTAGAGCCATTTGGGACTCAGTCAAGCCCACTGTTATCCCCCCTAACTTGGTGTAATGCAATTCGGTTTGCTCTCAACATCCCTAGGTAGGCCACAACCCTCTGGAGATGTATCCTTATGCCCTCACCACATGTGAGCAGCTTTGGTTAAGAACCATAAAGGTCAGGCCCAATTGCTCTCTATGTTGGGTCAGGCCTTGACACCCGAGACCTTCTCTTCTTTGGATGCCTTTACTCTTCTTGGGCTTAGCATGAGATCAGAACCATGTGCACCAAAGGAAGATATAGAGGGCAAGGCATTGTTGAGGAAGCTTATTGGATTAGTAGGAGATTCAAGGACAACATGGATCTTGGGAGGGATCTTGAGAGATTGGTTAAACTGGCCCTAGGAGCCATTGTGTACCACATCTAGAGGGAGAAGAACAATAGGGTCTTCAAGTACAAATCTAAGCCTAGAGAGACAACAGTTGCCTTCATTATATCCGATGTTCAACTTAGATGGAGAATGAGGCCGTGGGTACCCCCCAGTACTTGTCCCTAGATTCCTTTTAGTGTATCATTAGTAAATGGAGCATTAGATAGTGGTTAATTGTGGTTGTTGGCCCCTCCTTTGTAGGCTATTTGGCCTTGGGCCGTTGTATATTCTTCCTCCTTTTTATTTTTTGCTTCCTCAATAAATGATTTATGCATAAGAAGAAGAAGAAGATATGGTGTATCATTGTCAATTGTCATACCGTACATTGAGGTTCTCTTCCAATAGAGACTATAATTTGTTTCTTATATATATATATATATCAGATGTGGTTTTACTTCGAATCAGAGTAGGCATCTAGGCATTTTAATTTTTTGTGTTGGAAATCTTTTGTGCTTCATTATTATTATTGTTTGGGGTCTCATATCTTGAATTATTTATTCACTGGGGTAAGCTTCAAAGATCCTATACTGATGAGGCTTTTTTTGCTTTCTGGGAATTACTTGCTTGATTTTTATGGGTTTGTCTTTGGAAAATGGAATATATATATAGTTTTATTTGATGTTCCAAGTATTTGTATATTGTAATATTTTGGTAGGCAAGTAGGTCAATGTGTTGGTCTCTAGCCTGGGTTTTTGAGCCTAGGTATTTGGTCTAAAATAATTTAATTTACCACACTATAATGCGCATAGTTAGTTAATACGGGAACGGGAAAAAAGACTTTGAATGGTACATACATTTAAAACGGCCCAAAAATTAAACAGGACGATAAAAAATGCAGTCTCGTTTTTTAAAACGGCAAAAAAAAGGACTACATGGATTTTAAACGACAAAATTCGAATAATACGAGACTAAAAAAAAAAGAGGCAATATACAAAAATAGATTGAGCAATTATTACCTCAATGTCTCCATCTAGAGCGTTAAAAGAGCATCTACCTATTGAAGTTTTGCGTCTAGGTTTAATGCTATGTTCATACCTTACAGACAAGAAAACGTACATGTCAATTATAATTTAGGTTTTTGTTTAAGAAATAGTAAATATACATGATATTTACTATTTGTGGACTAAATATACTTGAAATAGATATACATGACACTAACAACTCAGGTTTGTGTCATCATGACTTTTGATAGGAGAAATGATGCATATATAAAGAGAGAAAAGTGAGTAAAGGGACATGAAGGAATCATTTTTAATCCCACATCGATAAGGCAAGTCATGGGGCAGAGTTGGCTATAAGTAGTGAGGAGCCATGTAGTAAAGAAGAAGTGTGAGTAGGGCTGCTTGGCTCAGTGGCTTGGCTCAATGGCTTCAAATCAATATTTGGAGCTGCGTTTTCAGTTATTCTTTAATTTACAAATAACTTCAAAAGTTTCAAATCTTATTATGGAAGTCTTCCCTTTTTTTTTTCTAATAAAAAAAGATAGGAATGAGTATGATACGTGTTTAAAAGGGAACCTCACCAGTATGAAGTTTTTTTTTGTGTCGTTCAATATGATACATAATATGCTTATTATACGGCAAAAATATGGCACAAAAAATATGTTGTATAATATGCGTATTAACAAACTATGATCATGAGTTACAAATGATTTATCTGTGTTTTAGTTGTATTAGTTGTATTTGAAGTATTAGACCTACATTTATACCAAGAATCTTATTTAGGTGAAGAAATTTTTGGAGAATACTGAGAGGAAGGATATAATATCCTTATTATGGAGAGTTTTATAGGTCTATCAGGACAAAGGATTTTTATTTGAACAAATCCAGGTTTCTTTTGTGGCATTATTTTATTTGAGTTTTTGGTTAATGCTCTTTAACATTCTACTGGGATTTGAATTGTTTGAACAAGAAAGGGTAAAGAGAAGAGCAGCTATTCACCCAAAAAAAAAAAAAAAAAAAAAGGGGGGCAGCCCTTAGACAGAGGCCCCATATCCAAGCATTTTTGTGGTTGGGGTTTTGGCATGGAAGTGGCCAAGATGGTGCTAAGAGGGACTATAACAAGAAATCTCAAGGACATGGTTTCCATCAGCAGTGTCCAAGACTAGACAGAGGGGCATTGGCACACCAAGTATGAAAGAATGAGTAGAACATGGTGTCATTTAATTGTCTCAAGACATTGATTTTTCTTAGCACTTGTAGAAGGATGTTGGCTTAAGACCTTCACTCAAAAACCAACCACAAAGCATAATGGAATCCAGTTCTGATAGTGTTGTTGATCATTATCATATTTCTTCATCTTGGCAAACCCTCTAATTCCTATGATGAAGCAGTGGAGCGGAATTTTCTCAAGAGCTTCCAATATCTCCTCACAGGCATCTCCCAAATGGATCATCAAAATCACCACAATTTTCTCATCACATATAGTAGATTAACAACAATAGCTTCAGTGCTTTGAATGTGAATTTTTAACTCTCAAGGATTTCAAAGGAAAAAGAAAGTCATCTTCCTGCCTGGCTATAGAGTTTAGTATATCCTTTATAACACCTACAAATGGAAACAAGAGGAGTGATTATAAAAAACATCTCAAACCCAAAATTGGAAACCAAGACAGAGAGAAGAAATATAGAGAGACTAAGAGTCAATAAAGGATGTTTACCTGCTCTAGGAGAACTGATCCTTCATGGATAACGACGGTTTTGAATTCGTGGGGACTCATAGGGAAGGAAAAGAGGAAAACCAATCCAAAGTCATTTTCCTTCTATCCAGACTAGAGAGAGAGAGAGAGAGAGAGAGAGAGAGAGAGAGAGAGAGAGAGGGATAGAGAGAGAAACTTGTAGCGGCTTTGTTCCATTGTCCAATTAGCAAAACCCGTGGAAACCTTAAAGAACCAACAATGAACAGGTAGCTATAGGCAGAGAGAAAACGAAAGAAGAACGGAAGAACTGAGAGAGGTTCGTGGGTTTTGCTAGTTTTGCTTTTTGAAATGGCTTTTTCATTTGGTGTGTTTCAGCATTCAAAAGCTATTTTCCTTGTAACCGTAGGATGTAAGCACATCCAGCTACTATCCTGTTCTGCTACGAATAAGAGACTATCTGAATCCAAGCAAAAATCACTGTAATATATAAAATATGGCCGACCCTCCACCTTTATCCAATCAGTGGATCTCCACCCTAATTGACATCATGATTATGATTAGATCAAGACAACCCTGAACAAATTAACCATTATAACTTGGTACTAAGTTATCTTGTTATACTCTAACCAGCTAGTGATATAGAAATTGAATTCAGATAAGCTTAACAACATGAACCCCATTACGGAGGTCCAAATTCCACTACTGTTTCAGCAATAAGAATATCCCTGTTTAGGGAGTTTCTTCTCCCCTGAACATGTCAGTCATAGAGTTGGCATAGTGTGAATCTGCTAGGCCTGAAGGTTATTCTGGTTTCGGAGGTTTTCTAGCTTGATGCTATGGTGTAAGGTTTGCGTCTAGTGCATCTATTGGGCCCGATTTAGTTTTTGGTAGTAAGAATTTTCCCATTACCTGGTGTGGATCTTCCCCCTCCCAAGCATAGTCCTAATGTGATTTAGAGAAACTAGCTGTTTGAAGTAGAGGAAGATAATTACAAAATGGCTACATCTGAGAAAGTGAGCTAAAAACTCAGATACATTCCATCAGTTTCAATTGGTGAAGAAAACATCGGTAGAATTCTTGCTACTGTAGTGGAAGAAGAAGTTAACTTCCTTAAGAACAATTGATTAATGTTTTTTTTAAGCAAAACATTGGGATTTACAATCACAAAAATTCTCTATTCAAGCAATGGAATTGCAATAGAAGTTTAGTGGTATTGTGGACTCCTATTGTATACATAATAGTTGTAGTTGCTTTGTCTTCAAGTTTTTTGGCAAAGAGGACAAGCTACAGGTTCTTGAGAAAGGTCTATACCATGTTGGAGGAAGGTTTTTGTTCCTAAAGCAGTGGGAGAGAAGCTTACATATTGAGAGATTAGGGTAAAATCGATACCCCTTTGGATTTCCTTAGCTAGTCTACCACTTCACCTTTGGGGAGAGGAATCTCTAAGCATCATGTGTTCGATTATTGGTAAACCCTTATTTTTTTTTATAGGAAAACCTTGAAGAAGGAGAGGCTTGTTTTTGCCTGAGCTTGCATTGATTTTACAAGTGATTCTAGGTTTAAGGACTACATTAGCATTCTGGATGGTGAAGGAAATATCTTCATCCAACCAATCATCTACGACTGGAAAACAGATCAATGCATGCACTGTAAAGTGTTTGGTTATTAGACAAACTTTTGTCAGCCGAGAGATGATTGGAAGAGAACATGAAAATAGTACTCAAGTTCATCTGGAGGAAATGAAGATGTTCCTTTTACTGCTACCCCTCCTGCACCCTCGGGTGAGCAAGAGATAGAGAAAGAAGATGGCATGCTTGAACAAGACTTGAATATAAAACAAAATGAAGGTCAGACCTTCAAGGAATCTCAACATGTGTAAGTGGCTTAGCCTGTGGCTTAGCCTAAGGCAGTAGTAGTGACAAACCAACATAACCTTGGATCTCAGTGGAGGTGGAGTTTGGCATTGCATTCAAACCCTTGGAAAGCTGAGTCAACATACTTTCTATGAGGTATTCTATTCGTAGCCTTTATTAAATGGTTTTCAAAAAGTCAATGGTAGGGTTCTTGGATCAAGGTCTCCATTACTCCTAAAAGGATTGGACACAGATGGTCCGTCTTATCTCTCTTCTTAAACTTCCCATAATAGGTCTAATGTATTGTTCGAGGGGAACCTTGGAGATGCAAATGTACCTATCTTTGCAACCTTTTCACTGAGTCCCCTTACACCATTTTTGAAACCAAATAAAGCTCTACCATCTTTAGTCTTTTCCTCGGTAAGCGTGGCACCCCCTTGCACGCTAGATTTCTTATCTCTAAACATCACATGTCCTCGTTATGTGTCCAGTCCCTCCCAACCCTATCCCAGCCAGATGTCCTTCAGTCTTCTGTCCAACCTACACCCTTACTTTCCATTCTAGCCTTTTCGATAAACACTCCTCCTATAGCCTTACACTTATATAGCCCCTCTGTCCTTCCCACTGCCTATTCTACTCCGATTAGCACTGTCAACTCTATTGATGTGCATCAATCTTCTATCCTTTTCATCTGCCACTCACCTCCTCTGTTTTTGTGGTCCAATCCCAACGTCACCCCTCTTTTGCTAAACACTCCTACGGATTCCACATCAATACGACCTTAATTGGAGCCCTTCATGTACCTGTAGGGTAAGTCCCTCCCCAAGAGGTCCATTGCGCTTGTGCCTCCCCCTCCTTTAGTCGTGAAGCCCGCTTACCCCCTACTTGTTTTATTGAGGCTAAGGTGAGTGGTCAAGATGTTGATCTGCTGGTCTCCCACTTGCCTTTAAGTGGGATAACCATTGGAGAAGGTTAAGCGAAGATTCTTTGGATAGTGAAGATAGTGAGGACTCAACCTTGGTGCCTCCTGATGTCCCCTCTTGTTGGGAGGACAATGATCGCAGCTTTTCCCTCCCCTTTCGGAGAAGAAGAGACCGTCGTCGAAGGCCTCCTGGTCATCTCGAAGATGTGTGAGCTGTTGTGTGGTATCATTTGCTTGTTTCAAATTGGGCCTATATCCCTTTTGGTGTAAATGGAGTTTCCCATTCTTTGGTGAGTTGGTGTGCTATTTGGACTGCCCATATTTGGGCTTGGTCTTGTTGGGTCGGCTATGTGTTAGCTTTTGCTTCGCTTGTTTTTGTTTTGGCTCCCATTTTTGGATGGTTTTGTTTGTTTGAGTTCTTTCTTTTGGATTTAATAAAATATCTCCTCACAATAAAAAAATAGAAAAAAAGAAAAAAAGAAAAAGAAAACATGAACCACATTACCTTAATTTACTGTGTATGCCAACCAAATTGCATTACTTGTGCTTGTCTTTGTTTTTTGAACTAAACTTTAATAATACGTTCCAAATAATATTGGCAGAATAGGTTTACTGTCAAAGAGCTCCGAAAAATATACAATATGGGTCTGTTTGAATGTCACCTTGGCATCCCAGCCATGCTTCTAGTATGGGATAGTTTTGGTATTTTTGGGGATTAGGATGTAAGATCTAATTGTATTGAACTTTAGGTGACAATGTTCGATTTTAATCGGATCGATTACTATTAGACTAAACATAAAAAACCATAGATGTAGTATTTCTTGTAAAAAAGCTCCATGAAATGGTAAATAAAGTGGTAAAGGCTTCAAGGCATCTACACCATACATAAAGATGGTTTCTATACCACAATGATGGATGTAGAATACAAATTATGCTTCAACTATATATAAAGGAATTTTCTTATTGACACCTCTGAATGTGTCAAATGATTTAATGCTTACTTTTGTCCTCTTTTGTATTACACATTTACACATATATAATTTTTTTTTTTGTATAAGTAGATATTTTATTAATCTAAAATGAACACAATAAGCGGAACCCTAGCGATAGACCTAGATACAAAAACACACAACAAAATAATAACAACAGTTGGAATTAGATTAAAACATAAACCCAGCAAAAAGAGGCAAACAACCACATATTAGTGAATGTAATTATTGTGCTTTCACATGTTTATTTGAAAATCATGTAGGAGAATAACAACCTTGACAATGACATAATAATAAGATTTTATAAAAAAAATCCTTTTTAACCGATGGTTAAAAGAAGAAGAAAAATAAAAGGAAGGAAATTTGAAAGAAGATATCATGTTCTAAATATCCATATATAGGTGTCATAGAGACGGTCCCATATATAATAGACAAACACTTAAAACCCAAAATCATTGTGTTCTTGTTCGTTCATCAACTTCCAAGAACCATCAGCAGCTAGAATCATCCCCTTATTCTTCTCAACCCACCACGAACCAGGCACAAGATACTCATCCTTCAACGCATCCACTCTCTTGTTCACAAGTGCGATATCAAGATCAACTTCTAGCTTGAACTCTCCTCTAGCTCCTTGTGTGCCAGCGACGCCATGCAGGTGCGCTCCCAAATTATGCCAATTTACAATACTGCTGGTATTCTTCAAGTAGTTAGATTTTCGAGTGTCAATCACCAGTTCCTGTCCAACATCGTAGTAACCGAAATACGGGTATTTGGGGACGATGTCAGGAACGTTGTGGATGCGCAACAGTCGGAGATTATCTAATCCGGAGAAGAACTTTTGGAAGTTGGCATCACCAATTCGGGGCTGGCGAAGAGGAAGGCCGTCACTAGGTAGGCATTGTTCAGTCCATTGCTAATTATGTCTGCTGCGTTTAGCGTTGCAAGCGCTGCTCCTAAGCTGTGGCCTGTTACAGTTATGCTTATCTCTTCGTTCTTAAATTTTTCCATTAGTCTTCTCACCTCACCTAAAACCTGCAGAGAGAATATGTCACCCAACTAATGATTTAAGCCTCTGTACTGCAACTTCATTTGAAAGTATGGGCTTGGACTCAGCCATGCCCATATGAGGGCTCTTTGGGCCTCTGCTTGGTTATTGGTAATTTAAAAAAAATACCGAAGAAAAGTTTAAAAAAAAAAACTTTATAAATTTAAAAAAGAAAGTTTCACATATCTCCGGGCACAGGTGTACCCGTAACCGTTGGATGGGACTGGAAGGGAAAGCTATAATCTCAAAACTGTCCTCCCTTATTTAATGGGCTGATGCCCGACCATGCACATGCATTATCCGTATAAGAAAAAAAAAAAAAAACTGTCTCCTATTAAAAAAGAAAACAAAATAAAGGAAATGAAACTGAGTGGTCCCAACTTGACCAAAGTAAGATCACCACTTATTCTGCAACGAACAAATGTACAAAATGCAAATGTTTGTAAACCCTATTTTTTTTATTCTTCTTGACTAAAACAATCTGAGATATTCATTTTTGTTTAGGAAAAGTTTGTCTGGTGTGTCTTACAGAGATGAGACTCCATGATCAGAGTATCTCATCATCAAAAAATCACAAACCCCCCATGCACCCCTGCATATTGAAGTTTCCCTAATGCTCTTCCTATACCGTCAAGAGGCAATAGCCGTGAACTTCCCTTTTCATTATCCACTCCCCTTGAAATCCCTCTCTCTCTCTCTCTCTCTCTCTCTCCTCCCCTCCTCTCTTCCCTCTCCCCCCCTCCCCCCTCTCCTTTTATTATTTGTTTGGATTCAGAAATTCCACCCGATATTTTGAAACCCAAGTAACATTCAATGCATCAATTTATCCATCTTCCCTTTTTTTTTTTTTTGGTGCTAAAAATCAGCCTAAAATAACGTAAGTGGCTTATTTAAATTGAAACGTTTCAAAATCAGATAATTCTTAATTCAATTCAATTCAAAAACCTTATTTATTGAATCTTGGCCTATTTTCTTTATGGGGGAGAGGATACCAAAAGAATGTTTCATTCTTCATACATTGTACAATAATTAAATATGTATTGTTAGCTACTTCACTTGAAAAATTAAATATTAGAAAGAGATAAATTAGGGGTGAAGTTTATGCTGGTCCAAAAATGTGCGATGTGGTATGTAGAATTCAAATTTGTGAGCAAGTAGATCTTAATATCCTAAAATCCAAGACTGTTGGAGGGGATTAAATTAAAATGGCGCATTGCCAGTACATGAATTAGTGATCGGATCCTCTCTTGTTGTTGGAGGGACTCTAACCGTGATCCAACGGATGAAGTTCACTCAAATCGGTGCGCATACGAATACATTGGTATACACATTGAAAGAACACCAATACATTAGTATATGCGGTTCTTTTTTATTTTTTACTTTTTACAATGCCAAAGGTGGAGCCTTTTACTTTAATTAATAAAAGTTGACCTTTAGCAAAAAAACATATAAATAAATAAATAAATAAATAAATAAATAAATAATTGTTGGATCACGGTAGGAGAGAATGGACAACATGAAACGATCTTTATCCGAAATACTTAGGTGCAAAATATTGTTGTCACCATATGAAGTGAAAAATGCCTCCTAACCCATGGCTCTCATCCTGATGCATGAAATAGTGATGTGGCGAATCCGACTCTTGGTCCCCCTCCCCTGTTCCTTTGGTTGACTACCAACATATTTCTTTCTTAATACCCGCATGTATTCGTAATCTTAGATTCTTAAGGTTTCTCTTTCTTTATACCTATGTACACATACTTTCTCTCTCTCTCTTCTCTCTCTCTCTCTCTCTCTCTCTCCAAATCCCTTTCATTTGAAAAGTAAAATAAAATTTATTTTCAATAAAGATCATTACTAAATGTGATAAGAAATTTAGATGCTTTATAGTTTACACAGTCTAATTGTGTTATAGTTATAAATTTTTTTTCTTAGGTTTGAAAATTTTCATTTTTCTTTCCTTCTAAGAAAATTTTTGTTATCATTACATTATATAATACCACACGACTATGTAATAAATTTCAAATCATTCCATTTTTTTAAAGAATCTTCAATTAATGAAATTTAGTAATAAAAATATATTTTGCTTTGTATCTAAATCTTTTACATTGAAAATAAAATAATATTTACATCTAATAAGTAAAATGTTAAGAAATTTAGATAGTTTGTAGTGTTAGTTTAAGTTACAAATAATTTCTATTTTAGATTTGAAATTTTTTTTTCTCTTTAATTTCCCTCGTAATCAATAAGAGCCAATGAAAGACATGAAAGGGAAAATAATTTACCTGGACTCTTGCACTGGATATATTGTAATGGGAGCGTGGATCATCGGAAGTATAAGTGGAGTGAAAGCCACGATGAACCTTAGCATCACCGGAACCCGACCCAAATATAGAATTAGCAGAGACCAAGGTGAAGTTCAAGTCATCCACCCATTCCACAGACAGCGCCGTTCCTCTCCATGCAATCACAATGTCTCTCCTCCCCAACGCTTCCTTCCCTTCATCAGTGGCCACAGCAACATAACCTATCCAATTAGACTCCTTGCTCCATGCCTCCCTCGACAAAGACTTCAAGATCATAGCACCTGGTAAGTCCACTGAGGATGTGGCGTAAAGGAACTTTGTCACCTTGTATTTGTATGGATTATTGCTTCTCTCCAGACCCACCTTGCAAAAGAAATCCGACCGCCCATACATGCTACTTCCAGCATACTTGGATTTCTTATCTGTGTTGAAGGCATCGTATGTCGCTTGAGCCATTTCACCGTAGTGGATGATGTATCGCCGGAGATCGATGTTGAGCGGGTCCAACATGTTCATCCACTTATCCTGCCCACTCAACTGCTTCCATATTTTGGAAATGTTGCCCATCACTTGTTTGATCTAATTTCCAGCCTCAAGACAAGTTTACAGTCAGTTGGACGGAGAATCACATTGATTACCAATTTATGTACATTGGTGTTCGGACAAAGTCAATGTATGGCAAGTGGTAGTAAAATATTCCCGGCCGGTGTGGATCATCACCAAGGGTATCAACTCTTAGGGGAAAAAAAAAAATTCATATTGCCACACTAACTCTCATAACTTGGTTCCGCCAAGTCATATTACCATATTCTAACCAGCTAGAGATTCAAAAATGGACTTGGATGAGCCTAAGAACATGAACCACATTAGTATCTATACCACATGGGTTCCAAACAAGTTGCATTACTTGGCTCGTCTACTCAACCTGAGGTAGCACATCTCTGAACCTGGTAATATGTCCCGCAAAACTTGATAGGATAGTCCAACTTGAGTATGCTATTCCAAAATTTGTTTGGTGCTTGACCAAAGGTATCTTTGAAATTGAATCCACAACTTGCACCATGAAGCCACTCTGATATCTTCCAGGTATTGCAGACAAGTACTGCTCATATGACATTAAAAATTTGTTAATTTTAATCACAGTACTGCATGTGTTTAAAGTTAAAATATTCATTTGAACTATTTTAAGGGGACAAATTTTAGTCACAGTATTTCTCCCACTCGTGAAATTAAAGCTGGAGGACAAGTGGACAATTCTGTTTAGCATGTCAGTAAAATTGTAAATGTGTTATTTAAATTCAATATTATTGAGTCTTTCCTTGATTAGGTCGGGCTGATGACAGTGTGGAAGATGAGTTCCTTTCCTAAGAAGTTTGGTTGTATTTTTTTATTCTTTTCTTCATTAATAATAAAAAGAATTCTTAGCAAAAAAAAATGTTGTTTAAATTCAATATAATTGAAAAGTCAACATTCACAGAACATTGAAAGTAGAAAACGTACGTATCAGATGCTTTGCTAGCACGAGACAAGAAGTCGAACGGATCCACATCCTCTCTTCCAAGAGAATCTGGAGGAGAGGTGGTGCCCCATACAGATGGGCAACACCTGAGGGTCGGATTAATCCGACCCCTCCATTTGAGCCGACTTCGAGCCGACAGTGGGTGTCTGCTCGGATGGAGACCCCCAGGTGTCGCCCATCTGAATGGGGAGCCACCTCTCCTCCAGATTCTCTTAGAGGAGAGGATTTGAATCCAAGTCGAACTCACTCATGGTTATATTATTGAATTGTAGTCCTCATAAATTTGAGGTGGATAATATAGAACACTACTTATCTACTTAACCGAAAATTTTCTTTGGGGGACCCATCAACTCGAAATTGGCCGTAGCTAATCAGCCTAGGATTGATTTTGTTTGTCTTTAAAATTGTTTATCTTTTAGGGATTGCCCTTTGCAAACTGTTTCGACTCGTGTTCTTCTTTGAGTTGAAGGCATTGTATGTCGCATGAGCCATTTTGCCATAGCGAATGATGTATCAGTGGAGATCGATGTTGAGCTGGTCCAGCATGTTCTTCCACTTATCTTGGCCACTCAGCTAGTAGAATCACAACCATTACCAATTTATATAATTGTTGTTTGGACCAAGTCAAGATCAATGGTTGACACTAAGAAAGAGAGGGGAGGGGGGGGGGGAAGGGGTAAATAAATGTCTTCAAATATTAATTTCAAATAATTTCCTGAAGACTGATACTGCCCTAAGCTGACATCACACTCACACATTGACCACGTGAACATAGTCACATATATAAGTGTATGAAATCTACCTCGCTATCACTCAGTGGTCAGGTCTCCCAGATTTGCACACCTAACTTGCAATCCATTTCACATAGTACTTCATAAGATATAAGAATATATGCAATTCAAATATCATCTACAACACACAGATATACGTGGTTCACCAACACAGTGTGTGATGGCTAGTCTATAGAGTAATGTCTCATAGGACTCAACATTTACTCAACACTCAATTTAACTGCACCCATAGTCTAGGTCCTACACAACTACGACCATGCCTGATATTCAAAAGCAAGGATAATCAACCCTAGGTTTACCGAGCATATAACCAGGAGGGCACCAATGTGCCTACAGTTTAGGTTGATGCAATTACTAGTGTCCAGTACACACTAAACGCCCCAAGCTTACTCTGCACCTACGGGAAACTCACAACACTAATTTTTATAGTCTTATAATTGGCTTACAATTTTTTCCCATTAACAATGCATTCAACATAATCACCTAAACTAACATACAATGAGTATAAAAATTAAACAATACAATTCATTCAAGGTTAGGAAGCTTACAACGCTTGTGTGATATTTTTTTATACTTTATAAAGCCCTTGAGACGTCTCTATGAAGCCTGGCACAATCTGAAGTTCAAGTCTCTCTATACAACGAGAAACATCAATCTTCAAGCGGAAACAATCACAATGAAGCTCCTTTTCTATCTTCAATTTTTTCTCCACAACCAAGCTCACACCTCCTCGTCTCCCCTTCATTGAAGCACAACATCCCTTCAGGAAAACTCTCCTCTCTTCAATATATCCTAAACACATCTAAGGAGTATAGATAAACTAAGTAAATCTATCAAACAACAACAACTACACTCTTTCAAAGACTTTTCCCTAAGAACTGAGGTTATTCTCCTTCATTAAGCTCTTCCTATTTCCATTAATGGCTCACAACCATTTTGACCCTTCAATACTCCTCAATTAAGTCCCAATACATCCATGGAAGGTTCATGAAAGAGATGGGAGCAATACAAACCCACCAACACCCTCGAAGAACACACTTTTGCACAAAACAAGATTTTTTTTCTGTCCCCAATTCATTCTCACAGTGTAGAGCATTCAAAACAAGAACGTGGCATTTTAAACCGTCTGATTTGGACATTAGATGAGCAAGATATTCTAAAAACAACATTAGCCCTCCAAATCATTCCAAATAGAATCTTAAACTGAGTTATTGTGCACTGTGGAGCGCTTTGGAATGCCACTACCTCTGACGCGTCAAATGGTTGTTGATCTCCAATTGATCGATAGAACAGTAATATTCGTCGTGGCTTAGACTTGAAAAGGCAAGAATCTCTGTAAGCTATCAGATCCTGCATATCACCTACTACTTTTGGGATCCACATCGTCTCCTCCCTGAGATTCGGGAGGAGGGGCGGCGGCATGGATGGATGGCCGCCACCTGGCTCTCAAGTGAATCCAAGCCATCCATCCGAGCCGACACCCCTGTCGGCTCAGCTTGTCGACTGAGGTGTCGACTCGAATAGATCGCTCGGATTCATCTGAGAATCAGGTGGCTGCCATCCATCCAAGCCGCCATCCCTCCTCCTAAATCTGAGGGAGGAGACGATTTGAATCCCTACTTTTGAGGTCAATTGTAACCATGAGATCTTGCCACGTACCGCGGTCATAGCATGTGTGTGATGCATCAAATCAGCCGAACTATTCAATGCATCACAATATACTATTTTAACGTGCACCACCCAATTAAAATCCTCGTGGGAGCATCCCTCTCTGTCCTCCGCGGCGCACCTTAGCTCGCCATTTCTTAAGCCATCAAATTTGCTTCTGACCGACGTGGCTCATCAGAAGCTACCCAATTGGCTTCAAACCAACTTGCGATAATTTTGAGCAAGTCCTTAAACATTTTATGTTTACACTTAAGCCCCTCTAACTCCTAATCATGGTTTGAACCCCTATAACTCACAAATTGGCAATAGGCTCTAATTTCTAGGGCTCTTCATTCATTTTGACGGAAATCATGACTTCTCTCTTGTTTTATATTGGAGTTGAGTGATTTTAATTCCGTTACGAAGCCAACTCGATGATCTACATCTTTTCAGTATGTTGCTTCTCATAACACTACTTTGGGACCCACCAAAATCAGCCGAAAATTCAAAATTTCAAAACGAGCCTTGGAATCTGACCTAGAGATTTTTCATCCATGATTACTCAGACATCCACACCCTGCATGTCACCTTGGATAAGCATAGAACACTACTGAACTCATGTAGATTTTGATTGAATGTCGAAGTTTCCCTTGCCCAATTAACTTAGACTAAGACCTAATTGACTTAGTGTCACCAAGGCTTCTAGCACTTCTTTGAAGAACTGCATTGCCATCCTCCCTCTTCCACATGCAGAGTAAATCGACTGTGGGTCCCTCTTGACAATCTCTCCTCCAACCGTTGGAAGACACTCTCTCTCCTCATTTTCTCTCTTTACACAATGGTGCACCGCTATATGAACTTAGGTTGCCAACAATGACAACCAATGGTCAACTGTCAGATAGTTTGACAAGAAGGTTTATGTTTTCAATGTATGGCAACAACAACAACAATAAAGTCTTATCCTAACTAAATGGGATTGGCTATATAGATTCTTGTCCTCCAATCAACTCTGTTCGATGTCATACTTGATATCCGGCCTAAGCTATGCATATCTCTTCCCACTACCTCCCCTAGAGTCATCTTAGGCCTGCCCTTAGCTCTTTTAGATCATTCAATCTGAATCAAATCATTCTTCATTCCATGCTAGAGCATCTAATGGCCTATGTTGAACATGGTTGTACCATCTCAAATAAAATTTTTTGTAGCTCATCATGTATCATTGTTGCTCCCAAATCAGCTCTAATACGATCATATCTTACCTTATCCTTCATTGTTTTGCCACACATCCATCTTAAATCATCATCTCAGCTATATTAAGGCCTCGTTTGATAATACTTCTGCTCTTGATTCCTTACTTTTGCTTTGGAGTAAATATTTTGCTCCAAGATTATTTTGGAGTGGAAACATGTTTGATAATGCAGTTCAGGAATGGATTCCAGAGTATCTTTGGAACAGAATCATGTTTGATGAACACACATCCTGCCAATTAAAGTCTAGAGAACTGGTGGTGGCGGCAGTGGCCAAGCCTTCGTTTTGTTTAGAAAAGAGGAGTTGTGAGAGAGTAGAGCTTCTTTTCTACCTTTTTTGTCTTCCAAAAAGTTGCTCCAAAATATAAAGCATGTTTTTTTTACTCCAAAAATTTGGATTCTAAAGTCATTTCATTAACCGGTTTACTCCCTAAGAGCTAGAATCCAACAGGGTTTATCAAATGCAATTGTACTCCCAAATGGCTCCTTGAGAGTCAGAATCCATAGAATCCAGAATCCGGAGTGTTATCAAACGAGACCTAAGTTTATCTATATGATGCTTCTTAATTGCCCAACATTCCACACCATACATTATAGCTGGTCGAATGTCTGTCTTATAAAATTTTTGTTTAGGTTTTTAAAGGAATACACCAATCACAAAGCACTCCAGACCACACCTCTGTACTTCATCTATGTATGGCAAGTGGCAATAAAATATGTCCTACAATGGATCATCCCAAAAAGTGTCAACCCCCCCCCACCCCACCAAAAAAAAAAAAAAAGAATCCTAACTAGTCATTTATCAATGTCCATCCTTAAAAGTGAACAAAAATCCTACCTTCTATTTACAAAGTGTTGGTAATTCCTGCACCGGTCTTTGTGTCTGTCTATGGTCCAGAGAATCTTTTGTCGTATAAAAATTATATATTCAATTTGACTTTTGTTTTGGATTGAGTAAATTGAATAATAACGAATCCCTTGATTAAGTTATTCAATAAGGAAGCAAGGATCGAGAAGCGTTTGGACTCATATTGAAGACTCTTGTAGCTTCATATATTTTCCCACTCTTCATATATAGATTGAGAGACAAAGACACAACCATATATCACTTTATATCTAGAGAATCAGTCTTCTTTTTCTTCATTTTTTTTTTGTTAAATGAGTATCAAAATTTTCGGCTTGACTGACCCCACAAGCACCTGGACTGGGTCTTTCCGGGGTTGAATGAAATTATTCAACTTTCATTGAAAGTACTGAATAGCACTAAACACCCCGTGCAAATGGCACAAATTAAGGAGGTAAAAGGAGTTGAACTTAGAACCTTCTACTTTTTGAGGCATAGGCTCCTCGTTATCATTTGAGGTACCCCCTTGGGGTTCTAAAATCGAGAGAAAGAAAAGGAAGGAAAGAAGAGAGTAATAAAGGAAAGAAAAATGAAGATCGAACATTTACGATGTTTTAAAACAAACGCAGCAGTGTGTCTTTTTTTTGTGGCGTTTGAGTTGAAACTTTGTTAAAAATGAATTTTTTGCAAAGAAAATAAAGAAAAAAAATAAAAAAAAAAGGAAATAAAGAAAATAAAGGAAGAAAATGAATGGAAAGAAAAAAAAATTGAACATTTACGGTTTTAAAATAAGTCATGATTTTTGCGGCGTTTTGGTAGAAACGTCGTTAATGATAATTTTTCGAAATAAATGCAATAGGTCATGTTTTTTTGTTGCTTTTGGGTTGAAATGCCATTAAAAATAAATTTTACAGAAAGAAAATAAAAACATAAATAAAATAAGGAAAGAAAAAACGATAGGAAGAAAATGAATGGAATGGAACAAAAATAAGTCATTTTTTTCGTGGCGTTTGGATTGAAATGCCGTTAAAAATTAATTTTACAAAAAGAAAATAAAGATAGAAATAAAAAATAAGGAAAGAAAAAAGATAAAGGAATAAAATGATTGGAATGAAAAAAAAATTAATTTTGTGGTGTTTAAAATAAGTCATTATTTTTGTGGCATTTTGGTGGAAACGTCGTTAAATATTAATTTTTCGAAAAGAAGGAAAAGATAGAAAGAAATGAAGGAAAGTTAGAAAAAGAAATGAAAGATAAAAAAAATAGCTTGTGATAGAATTTCTTCACCTATTTCATGTCCAGTTAGTTAATACATGGAAGGAGCAAGGCCAGAAACCTATTATGGATGAAATAAGAAAAATCAAATATGTATCAATTTTTGTTTGGAAACTTAGAGCCAAATTGGATTTAGTTCATATATATATATATATATATATATATATATATATATATATATATATATATATATATATCTCCAAGCTGACTAAATCTAATTTAGATTTGTTGTAAAATATGCACCACAAATATCATCTCAGTTTTAATATGAACATGAGATATAGAAGTATAAATAATTATAAAAATAACTTACTCAAATACTCCATGTAAGCATCCATGAACTCACCAAAATAAGCGTCAAAACTACCATTAAATTAATGTACCACATGCGGCAAACAGACGGCAGGGTTCAGTCATAGTTTAAAACTACTCTCCTTAAAATCGTAATCGCCCACTATGGTGCAAACCGGGTTTTATGCGAATAGATTTCCAAGATAAAATAACTCTCAAAAAGAGAAAGTGTTACACTTATTTTCATAGTTTACTAAGAGATTTTGAAGGCTATGCTCAATAGGTAAAAATCAAATGAACATTATAGGATTGTTATGGTTCTCATATGGGTTAAACCTTCTCTCTATCCATAGGAGAAGAAGAGACACCACCAATGGAAGTCTCCTAAAAATGTGTCCAAACAACATGTCCCTACAAACAGACATGTCTATTGACCATTTAAGCATGTCACTTATAGTCACACCTATTAGCCATTTAATTGTCTATTAGGATGAGACATACCCCTTCAACACTTCTTGTAAATGTGTCTATTAGGAATAAACATTAAAATTTTATCTCTTGGAAATAAGCATTGAATTTTTTTTACATATAAAACGTTACACGTAAAATTTTATATCAAAACAAACGGAGCATATATTTTGTTTCCTTCAAATTCCAAACCCTTGTCTTGAGGCCCCTATCCACAAACAAGTATTTCTCATTCTTGAATATCGGTAAATTGACTTTCCTATAATTTAACATCTTCCAACCAGTTCAAAGATATTCTTTCATTCTTCCATTTAAAAACCCTAATAAATATATGTAATGTATTACAACATAAGATATTACTTGCAAGTTTATGTTTATGGCTATTTATTCGAAATGTTCAGAATTTGTTGTAAAAATTTCTATGCAAATGACATTTTACATGAAAATTTTCCTTTTTTTTTATTTTTTTTTTACATTTATTTTATACATTTCAATGTATTTTTTTTTCCACCATTTTATAAGGAAACAGATGGAATCAAAGAGAAATTCTGTTAATATTTTGCTACTTCATTACTATCTCTTGAGGCACAGTTAACTTGAGATTACTAGTCAGGGTTAATCTAATCTTTCATGAGTTTTTTTTTTTTTTTTTTTTTTTTTTTCCGTCTCTTCCATAGGTAGAGTTTGGGCATGGGAATATGACAAACTAAGGGCCTGTTTGATAATACTCTAGAATACGGATATTGGCTCCCAAAGCCAAAATGAGTAGAATCGCGTTTGGTAAATCAGATCAAATTCTTTATTCTCACAGACTGAACCAGTTCCAAATGGACTCCAAAATTCAATTTTTTTTCACTCCAGAGCACATTTTGGGAGAAAAAAGAACCACCCCACACCACTACTACCACCAACCACCACCAACCCCCCAACAACCACCACCACCCACCAACCACCAGCCACCACCGCCCATCGCCGCCACCACCACCCACCCTCACCCATCATCACCACCCACTGCCACCACCATCCACCACCGCCACCATCCTCCACCACCACTACCCATCCACCATCATCACCACCCACCCACCATCGCCACCACCCTCCACCACCCACCACCACCGCCATCACCATCACCACCACCCACTGCCACCCTTCACCATCACCACCTATTCACCACCACCTTGGAGACCATGATAAAATTACGTTACTAAGCATGTTTCTACTTCTAAATACTCTTAAATCCTCTTAAAACGGAAATAAAAATTTAAATCAAAAATAAAGAATCTGAAATAGAAATTTTATCGAAGGAGTCCTAAAAGTCCACCGGCACATTGTCATAAGTATTAATAACTATTACATTAGATCCAACTAACCAATATTCTATTATTGCTTGTGGGCAATGTGACAAGTTATATATCTTGAAAGAGTTGACTAAGCCAACTTGCACGATAAAGCCATTGTGATATGTTCATTGCATTGCAGACAAGTACTAATCATATTACATTATTAATTTTAGTATTTTGGTCAGAATACTGTTAAAATATTCATTTTGAAATATTTTAGAGGCTCAAATTTTGTGGTGAGGCTATATTTTTCCCTCGCGAGTCGTGACAGTAAAGCTGCAGGGGAACTTTGTTTAGATAGCAGGTCAGCGCAATTAAACAATACTCACACGTGGAAAATATGTTGTTTTAATTCAACATAATTGAAAAGTCAACATTCACAGAACATGGGAAAAAACGTATTGCTCTTAGTAAATTATAGGATATATTATTGACTTTTTCTTTTATTTTTTAATTTTTTAATTTATAAATTTTTTGGTAGAAACTATATTATTGAAATAGAGTGTTTGAGGTGGATAATACAGAAAACCACTTATCTATTTAACGAAAAAGTTTATCTGGTAGACCCATAGTTATTTAATTCTCTGAATTATTTACGAATTATTCTTTCGAATCGAATAATACGAATAATTCTCCTGAATTCGAATTATATTTAATGATTCTTTAAAATTTTCGCATTTTTTGTCTAAAAATAAATATCACGAATAATTCTTTCAAATCTAAATTATACCGAATAATTCTTATACTTAAAAAAACTATTAATATCTTGATGGAGGACTTAATGCCTTAACTACTATTCTCAAACAAAGTTTTTCAAAAAAAAAAAAAAAAACTTGATGCCATAATTATTTGTATTTTTTTAATATAAGACTAATTATAAGTCTAAAAATCATGTCATAATATAAAACAGATCATTAATTTTTTTTTTTTTAATGTGAAATTAAATATTATGAAAATCAAATCATAATACAAAACAAATCATTAATTTTGTTCGACAATGTGAAATTAAATATGAATATAAAAATCATACCATAATACAAAACAAACCATTACTTTCGTGTGCTTTTTCAATTGGGATTAAATATGAGTCAAAAAATAAATATTATAATAACCATGAGGAGTAATTAATGAACATGAAAAAGAAATAGATTTTCATGAGGATGATTGACTGAATTTAAGAAAATATTTGATTTTATGAACATCAACTCCACTAGATTGGTATTGCAAATCTAATAAATCCACCGTTATACATACATACCCATCTATTATGTATTATATTATTATTTATAAATTAAATATTATTCTAATGTCACTTATATATTATGCAAGTGTAATAATTGATTAATAGAAGCACCAAATATTAAAAATTAACATCCGAATTTTTTGTCCGAATTTTTTTTAGACAAAAGAATAATTCCTGAACCGAATTGAATTCGAATTTTATTTTAAGTCCGCTTTTTTGACCGCATATTTGACCGAATTCTTAAATTATTGAAATGACTCATTCCGAATTATTCTCCTTTCGAATAATTTTCGAATCCAAATTAAATAACTATGGGTGGACCCATCAACTCAACATTGGCTTTAGCGAATCGGCCTGGGACTGATTCTGTGTGCCCTTAAAATTGTTTATCTTACTGGATTGTCCCTCGCAAACTGTTTTGATTTGCGTTCTTAGCTACGTTGAAGGCATCGTATGTTAAGTGAGCCGTTTTGCCATAATAGATGTAGGGTTGCAATAGGACCGGATTGGACCCGTTTTTTTGAAATCTTAATCCTAATCCTGACTATTTAAACTTAATTCTAACCCAATCCAATCCTGTCAGGGTCAAAAAATATATAACCCTAACCCTGGTAGGATTGGACCTAATCCTAACCTACCTTGATTGACTCTGATAGAATCGGGTTAACCCTAATTAATCTTGATTCAGGATCGGATTGATTTTGATTGAATTTGAAACATACAACAAATTATCAAATAATATACATATATATAACAAACACAAATATATATATATATATATATATATATATATATATATATATATATATATATATATATATAGTCGAGCCAAGCCTGGCTCGCCTAGGGGTCAACCCTAACCCAATCCAACCCTGTCAGGGTTGATCAAAATTTGGGCCCTAACCTTGCCCTACTAGGGTTCGGACCGGATTCAATCCTACTAGGGTGCAGGGCAGGTTTTGGCAGGTTCGAATTAGCAGGATAAAACTTGCACCCTTAAGTAGATGATGTATCGCCAGAGATCAATGTTGAGCGGGTCCAGCATGCTCTTCCTCTTATCTTGGCCGCTCAGTTGTTCCATATTTTGAAGAAAGAAAAAAAAAGGCAATCTATGAGTTTCTTGATCCAACTTCCAACCTCAATACAAGGTTATAGTAAATTGGATGGAAAACACAATCATTAACAATTTTTAATTGTTGTTTGGACTATCTTAAAGAATTTTTTTCCTACCTTGTCATCTATTGGCGCTATTTCCAAATCAATTCTAATACCGTTTTACTTTATTAAAAAGCTAGTTTCTAAATATCTTATATAGTTAATCTCTATATTAATATTAAGGATAGTAAGTCCACTTAGTAGAGGCCCATAGTAGTGTAACCTATAGAACCGGTGTAGATATTTTGGAACAGGTCATGCTTAGTATAAATACGAGATTGTAGTTACTCAGACATTTCATTATAGAGATCGAATAGATATTTTGTTTCTTCGTTCAGTCTTCTCTCTTTATGGTATCAGAGGTGCTCTACGCACATTGACGGTGACTCGAGCTATGTTTTGACGGTGGTTTAGTCTTCTCTCTTTGATCAAACCAAGCCCGAAGGGCCTGTTTCAGTCCATATCCTTCCAATCTAAATGTCTCAAACTTCGTTTCTTTGAAGCTTTCTACCGGGAATTATCTGCTCTGAGGACGCAAATGCTTACATTGATAGAAAGTGAAGATCTAATCGGCTTCATCAATGGTAAGATTCCTACACCAGATCAAGAGGTCCTTTATAAGGATGGAAGTTCTATTGCCAATCCAGACTATACGTCATGGATGAGGATTGATTGGTTAATCAAAGCTTGGATAACAGGGACTCTCTCTGAGGAAGTTCTTGGCCTTGCGGTGTGTTAAGATGTCTTGTGATCTTTGGCAAACACTGAAATCTGCTTTTGCTCAAGCATTAGAGGCCCGCGAGTTTGAATTGTTGGCAAAATTGCATTTCTTATAGAAAGCAGAGTCTATTTCTCTTTCTGATTTCTTGCTTGAGTTTAAGCGTATAATAGATCAATTGAGTGCGATCGGTAAGCCGGTATTGGATCAACACAAGGTATTTTATCTTTTGACCAATCTCGGTTCTGCCCATAGTTAGTAAGTTCGGATACGATAAAAAGTCGGATACGGATACGTACGGGTATTAAACGGAATCAGACTTTGATACGGAGACCAATAAGCCGTTTCAAAAAAACGTATTTGGTATTAATACGATACGTATTTAATACGATAGTCTGTAGAAAATTCGAAACAAAAAATACGGACATAAATTCACTATGCAATAAACATATATATCATTCAATAAATAAAATAATAACATATAAATGGAATTTATAAATAAAAAACATTCAAATCCATAAAATCATTAACCCATCAAATATAAAAACTAAAATATAATCATTCCATCAAACATAAAAATTAAAATATCATCATCATCAATTTATGAACACAAAATTATCATCCTTTCAAACATATAAAATGAAAAATCATCATCCCATCAAATATAAAAACTAAATTATAATCATCCCAACAAACATAAAAATTAAAATTTCATCCATGAAATTCTTCCCCCCTAAAAAAAAAAAGTCGTTTAAAGGCTTCAAATAATCAACATCAAGGTTTTTGTGTTTGAGAAGGTGATTGTGTCTTAGAACCAAGTATAAGGTGTAGTTGACTTAAAGTGCCACTATAAATTGGAGTGTCATAATTTCTTGATCCCAATATAGATTCAATCCCAAGTTCTCTATTAAACAATGCCGCATCATCTTCATTTTCAGCATCCTCTTCATCTGCAACTTCAACTTCTTCATCCTCAACTGTTAGAAGCTCAATAAGATTATCAAACTTGAGTGAGTGCTTATCAAATTTCTCAATTTCCTTTGATTTGTTTTTCATAAGAGAGTTCATGTTGCCCTTTGGATTGTAATTGTTGGAAACATTGACTTATTTTGAGGAGAGAGAGTGTCTGTGGGCCCCACTGATGATGTGGCAGTGATCCATTGATGATGTGGCAATGATTTTAGTGTAACGGCAGTGTTACATAGTGTTGGGCACCCTCTGCAGCATGAAAATGGAGGGAGTCTGTAGAGAAAGCAAGAAGAGAGAAGATTGTAGAGAGAGAAAGAGGAGAGAGATTTATGGGACCTAGGTACTGGTGGGACCCATTGTGCCTAGGTGGCATGCCACCATGGCAGCGAGCCTGGCCGAGGGCCGCGACACCATGGTGGCAGCCAGCCATATGGCTAGCCGCATGGCACAGCAGCAGCAAGGCCCGCAGGCCATGCCACAAGCAAGCAGCAGCAAGGCCCGCCGGAGGCCATGCCACAAGCAAGCAGCAGCAAGGCCCGCAGGCCTCACAGCCGAATGCAAGGCATTCGATGAAATGTCTAGAGTGAGAAATGGCCAGGCATAGAGAGAAGCACCATTCGACCAGTTTTTCATTCTACAGGGTTTTGGAATGAAAAAATTGGTTACAGACGCCATTTTATATGTTCTCAAGGGCATTTTAGAAAGAGAAATAAGAAAAAGATGCGAGATTGACCGCCCAAATGAAGCCACGCATGTCAGATTCCAAATGGACGGCTCTAGAAATGCGGGCTATGGTGTGGCGCAGACGGTGCGCCCAGATTCTCTCGCGCATGATTTTATTGGCTAGCTGGAGGTTAATATGGTGTATCGCATCACATGAAAGGTTTGCTATGATTCAGTGGTGTGTGCTTACAGTGCGCAACCAAGAAGATTCTGATCTAATGGCTGTGGGATTCTCCGATCTTTGGAGACGCAAATTATGCGGATCCGACGAACACAGATCAATCCCACCTTTTCTTCTCAGATTCGACGGTGGAAGTTAATGATTCTCTGCGCAGCCAATGAGAACGTGATAGCTCAGCGGCACGGCGTGGCTACCGTGCGGCGCGGGTGCAGATTTGTTTTGGAAAGATTCTCTTTCCTTATTTGTTATTGGCCGAATTTCAAATTGCCATATCTTCTTCATCCGAGCTCCAAATCGGTCCGTTCAAATTGCAGCTTTCATATTTTTGGATGCCCTACCTATTGGGCGCCGTTGGAAGTCGAGACTATGCTAAAAAATTGAAAAGTTTGCTTTTAAGCTACAGAGAGTGATTTTGCCTGTCTGAGTGTCCAGTGAGATTATTCATCACCATCTACCCATTCTCTGTGCATCAATGGATTGTTGAATCCCTGAGAGAGGTTGGTAGGCTGTTTATTGTTCATTCATGGTGATTGTGGAGGAGATGGGAAGCCTATGATCAAGACGAGCTCTATGGTTCAAGATTTACTATCATTGAAGGCTGTTTAGAGTTTCTCAAGGCAGTGTGGAGCATCAAAAATATTGCTGGCAATTCAAGAATATTGGTTGTGAGATTTTCTCATTCCCTATCTCTTTAAATAATTTTTATGCACTGTATGTTAGTATAGGTGAAAAAAAAATAGTAGAATACCTATCTAGCTTGTGGGTTTTATTGTAGGGCAATTCTTATAAGCCCCAAAATATTTTATTTGTGGCGTGATCAGTGGGTACTTGATACTGGCTTTATGCCTGAATTCTAGCGTTGTTACGCCCTTTCAGTTTTATGCTGGGAAAATCTAGGGTTAGTATCCTTGTCTGTAAGAGACTAAAAGTTGAGTATTGAGTAAGTACGGAGCCCGTGGGGCATTACTCCGTGGATTAGCCATCACATACTATGGTGGTGAACCACATAATATCTTTGTGTTCTGTGTGTTTGTTTTTTTGGTATATTTTGGAGTGTGTGGAATGGTTTACAGGATGGGTGTGCAAATCTGGTAGACCTGGCCACTAAGTGGTAGCGAGGTGGATTTGCATACGATTGTGTGTATTGACAAATCAGATATCCAACAACTCTGGGCAGCATTGAATTTATAAGGAAAAAGTTTCAGACACTGATTCACCCCCCTTTCAGTGTCATATCAAGTTCATCAATTGGTATCGAGCACCGGGTTCGGTGGAGACTTAATCAAAGAACTGAGAAGATCAGAATAAAAGATATGGCACCATGAGAAGGTTCATACAAGCCCACATTGTTTGATGGGACAGATTTTATCTTTTAGAAAAGAAGAATGGAGGTCTATGTAGGATCTTATGGTTATGATGTTTGGGCTTCTATAGAAAATGGCTACACTCCACATGACACAAATGCTCCCACAGTTGTAGACAAGAAGAATTTTAAGAATAATAGAAAAGCTCTCAATGTCATTCAAGGGGGACTGACAAATAGTGAACTGGCTAATCATGGACTACAAGACAGCAAAGGAAGTATGGGATAGACTGATCAACATATATGAAGGAGATAAGAAGATCAAGACCGTCAAGCTGCAAACATTCAGAGGTCAGTTTGAGAATCTGAAGATGAATGAGGATGAGACCATTGATCAATACATGAACAGGGTTAATGAAGTGGTCAATTCTATTAGAGGACTTGGTGAAGATTTAAAAGGTCATATTGTTTGTCGGGAAAATTTTGAGGTCTTTCACTCCAAAATTTGAGTCAAAAGTATCGACTCTTGAAGAAACCAAGGACTTGGAACAGGTTACTATTGATGAGATTCATGGAGTTTAACAGCTTTTGAGATGAGGGTTGATCCAGGAACCACTAGTGACAAGCAGGTAACTTTCAAGGCTATGAAGAAGCTGAAGATTTTTGAAAAACAAAATGAGAAAGAAAGTGAAGATGAAGCCATAGCTCATTTCACTAGAAAATTGAAAAAGGATACAGGAAAGTATAAAAACAAGCTTCCATTCAAATGCTTCAATTGTGGTAAAGTTGGACACTTCGCTGCAAAATGCCCAATGAAGAGTAAGTTTGACAGTGATGATGAAGATGATAGAAAAAGCAAGTTTAAGGAAAAGAAAAACTACAACTTCAAGAAAAACAAGTCAAACAGAAAGAGTTTTATCTCTAAGAGAAGCACTGAAACCTCAGATGATGGCTCTGATGAAATCTCAGAAGATGAGCCTGGTGAGGCTTTGTTCATGGTTTACATTGAAGATCAAGAGAACAACACAGATAAAGAAAAAATCTCCTCAAAAAGCAATGAAGAAGGCATTGTAGAATCTATCTCTAGTAGTGAAGAAGAAAAAGGGAATAAAATTTCAAGCTCTGGTGATGATGAAGAAGGTGAGGTGAATTTTGAAGAAGAGTTTCTCCCTGACTATGAAAGAACTCAAGAAAGAAAGGAAATATAACAAGCTTGCCTCACAAGAAGTTAAAAACGAGAAAAGGTAATTCAAGATTTGAGAATTCAAGTTGTAGAATCCAAAAAAATTATTGAAGATCTTAAGACTCGGCTTGGACAGTATCTACGGACCACTCCAAACTAATGATCGAGAATACAAGGTTTGAGAGCTCAACTTGAAATACAAGCCCCTGTGATGAGTAAATTTGAAGAGCTTGAGAAGGAATTTATTTTGTTAAAAGCAAAGGTGAATGAATATGAAATAGAAGAGTTTGAAAGATAACAAAAATTGAACAAATCTATTGAGCCAAGCAACACAACAATACACCCTAGTAGCAACAAGCTAGATGAAATTATAAATTCTCAAAGACCTTTCAATGTAAAATTTGGTCTTGGTTTTGATAAGGGAGAGATTTCTAATAATGCAAACTCAAATAGGAAAGGTCTCATCTCTTTCGTGAAGGAGAGTGGAAAGGGCAAGGCTGCTATGGTTTATAATCAAGAAGAAAATCATGCTCCTACTCCACTGACAAATAATGCAAGGCAAGGTATGAGAGTGGAGAAGAGCAACATCTATGAAAGAAATTATCCCAGTGCATCGCAGAGAAAGATGAGGTACATGGCTCCTTCTAGGTCAAGATCTTATTTTCAGGGTTACTGTTATAAATGCAATACTTATGGTCACAAAATAACTACTTGCAAATTCAATCAGAGAGAAGTGAGATTTGAAAGTAGAAATCAGTTTGCTCCTCTTGAAGAAAATTTTGTTGAGTGTTATAACTGTAATAATTTTGGGCATATAGCAAGGAACTGCAGAACCATCTTTCCCCCTAAGCCATCATCACAGAGACAGTATGACAGAATTAGAAGCAAGATTCCAAGACAGAAGCAAGATGAAATATCAAAATCAAATAAGAGAGTTTGGGTTCAGAAAAATAGCTCTTTGGTTGTACAAACAGCTTTCAAGGCACAAAATAGTTCTACACCATGGATTCTTGATAGTGGATGTTTGAGTCACATGACATGAGATAGTAAGAGGATTCAGAAGCTTCAACATTATGAAGGAGGCTCAGTCAAGTTTGGTAATGATATTGGTGCAAAGATTGTTGGGAAAGGAAGTATTAGCCTCAACAATGGAAAGGTAAAATCTCACGAGGTTCTCTATGTTTCAGGTTTGAAACATAATCTATTGAGTGTCAGTCAGCTTTGTGATAGGGGCCACAGATTAATTTTCAGTGATCAAGGATGTGAGATTCAAAGAACTGACAGTGGTAAATTGATGGCAACTGGAAAGAGAACGTCAGAAAATCTTTATACATTGTCTGAAGATTTTTAAGAAAATTACATGTTGAGCCAAGAAGAAGAAACATGGCTATGACACAAAAGACTGGGACATATTGGATTTGAAAATTTAATAAAGATTTTCAATAAAAATGTTGTGAGAGATATCTCTTCTTTGAAGAAGCCCACAAATGGCATATGTGCATCTTGTTAGAAAGGGAAGCAGACAAGAGTATCATTCAAACCAAAAGATTACCATACTACTCAACCACTTGAGATTATCCACAAAGATCTATGTGGGCCAGTGAGAACATAGAGCATCTCAGGAGAGAGGTACTTTATTTTATTCATAGATGACTACTCCATGATGACTTGGATAATGTTCTTGAAAAATAAGTCAGAGGCTCTTGCAAAGTTTAAAATCTTCAAAGCTCAAGTTGAAAATGAGACAGGAAAGAAAATTAAATGTTTGAGATATGACAGGGGAGGAGAATACACCTGGATTAATTTTGCAGATTTTTGTTCTGAGAATGGCATCAAGAGACAGACTTCAGCTCCTAGAACACCACAACAGAATGATGTTGCAGAAAGAAAGAATAGAACTGTTCAAGAGATGGCCAGGACTATGTTGACAGAAAATGACATGGGGAACAAATTCTGGAGAGAAGCAGTGCATACAAAGTATATGTTTAGAACAGGTGTATGTTGAGACAACATGAAGACAAAACTCTCTATGAATTATGGTTTGGTAAAAAGGCCACAGCAAAGCACTTCAAGGTGTTTGGTAGTAAATGTTATATCAAAAACACCAATCATGATTTAGGGAAGTTTGATGATCAAGCAGATGAAGGAATTTTTCTTGGCTACTCCACCTCGAGCAAAGCATATAAATGTTACAACAAGAAGCTTGGTAAAATTGTTGAGAGTGCAGATGTGAGAGTGGATGAGCACAAAATTTCAACTACAGAGTCTAACAGTGATCCTCATATTTTTGAAGATTTGGATAGTGAGAAAAATGACAGTGAAATAGAAAAAGAGCAAAATGTGACAAATATTCCAGAACAGAGAGCAGTGGTTGATACAGAAGAAAGAGAAGAGTACTCAGATTCAGAGGCGGATAGGCAGAATAAAAGTGGCTCAAGCAGAGTAAAAAAGAATCATCCTGACCAATTAATTCTTAGTGATCCATCAGCTGGTATGCAAACAAGGAAGGTGAGACAACCAAAACAATTGTTTTCTTTATTATCTCATTGAACCAAAATCAGTTGCAGGGGCTTGTGAAGATGCTAGTTGGCTCAAGGCAATGAATGAAGAATTGGATCAAATAGAGAAAAATAAAACTTGGGAATTGGTGCCAAGGCCTACAGGTAAGAATGTTATTGGCACTAAATGGGTCTACAGGAACAAACTCAATGAAGATGGAAAATTTGTAAGGAACAAGGCCAGATTGGTTTGTAAAGGATATGCTCAGGTTGAGGGCATTGATTTTGAAGAAACATTTGCTCCTGTGGTTAGGTTGGAAGCCATCATGATGTTTCTTGCTTTTGCAGTGCACAAGAACTTCAAAGTTTATCAGATGGATGTAAAGTCAGCTTTCTTAAATGGTGACTTGGAAGAGGAGGTATACATTGAGCAACCAGATGGATTTCAACTGAGTGAGGACCCTACACTTGTTTGTAAACTGAAGAAAGCATTGTATGGGTTGAAGCAAGCACCAAGAGCATGGTATTCAAGACTGGATACTTATATCTGTAAGTTGGGTTTCAAAAAGGGTTTGGTTGATAGCAATTTATATGTTAAATCTATTGATGGCAGTCAGACAGTTGTGGTTGTATATATGTAGATGATATCATCTTTGCAAGCCAAATGGATGAATTATGTCAGGACTTCGCTCAGAGAATGCAAGATGAATTTGAGATGTCCATGATTGGAGAACTATCTTATTTTTTAGGTCTACAGATCAGTAAGTTAAAGAATGGATTCTTTTTATCTCAGACTAAATATGTGAAAGAAATATTGAAGAAGTTCACAATGGAAGATTGTACACCAATGAGCACTCCAATGATGACAAGCTGCAAGCTAAGCAGAGATGATGACTCTCCATCAGTTGATCACACTATGTATAGGTCAATGATTGGAAGTCTGCTTTACTTGACTGCTACAAGACCAGACATTCTACAGTCTGTTTGTATGGTAGCTAGACATCAAGCTGGTCCAAAAGAGACACACGTTGTAGCTGTGAAAAGAATTTTCAGATATCTGAAAGGAACTATGGACTATGGTCTTTGGTATGCAAAAAATAAGGATCTAGAATTATCTTCTTATTCAGATGCAGATTGGGCAGGATGTGTTGATGATAGGAAGAACACTAGTGGAGGTGCTTTTTATCTTAGCAGAAATTTGGTGGCTTGGCGTAGTAAGAAGCAGGAGTCAGTGTCATTATCTATAACAGAGACAGAATACATTGCAGCTACCTCATGTTGCATACAGGTATTATGGATGAAACAGATGTTGAAGGATTTAGGCATTGAGTCAGAAAAATCTATTTCTATGTTTTGTGATAACACTAGTGCCATAAATATATCAAAAAATCCAGTTATGCACTCCAAGACGAAGCACATAGCCATTCAGTATCACTTCTTGAGAGAGAAGGTCCTAAAAGGAGAAGTTCAGTTAGAGTTTATTCCCACAGCAGAGCAGATTGCAAACATCTTCACAAAGCCACTTCCCAGAGATCAGTTTGATTACTTGCGACAAAAGTTGGGAGTTATTATCCTCCCCAAGCATTGAGGAGCTTGGAGTGAGGGGGAGCAGTGTTTGATTGTTGTTCTATTTTTTTTGCTCCCTATGTAGGACTCAGGGGGAGTCCATTGGTATTTTTCTGTTTTACTATAGTGTTGAGCTTGTGTTTCTGGAGCGTTCGTAGGATTGGGAAGATGCAGTGGGCACTCCTCTGTGGCATTTCCCTTTGTTCTTGTTGTCAAAGGGGGAGAAATATTTCATGCATGAGTGAGTTGCCAACAATTACAAAGGGAGAGATTGTTGCCCTTTGGATTGTAATTGTTGGCAACATTGACTTATTTGAGGAGAGAGAGTGTCTGTGGACCCCACTGATGATGTGACAGTGATCCACTGATGATGTGGCAGTGATTTTAGTGCAACGGCAGTGTTGGGCACCTTCTGCAGCATGAAAATGGAGGGAGTCTGGAGAGATAGCAAGAAGAGAGAGAAGATTGTAGAGAGAGAAAGAAGAGAGAGAGATTTATGGGACCCAGGTACGGGTGGGACCCACTGTGCCTACGTGGCATGCCACCATGGCAGCCAGCCTGGCCAAGGGCCGCGGCACCATGGTGGCAGCCAGCCATATGGCTAGCCGCATGGCACAGCAGCAGCAAGGCCCGCAGGCCATGCCACAAGCAAGCAGCAACAAGGCCCGCAGGCCATGCCACAAGCAAGCAGCAGCAAGGCCCGCAGGCCTCACAGCCTAATGCAAGGCATTCGATGAAATGTCTAGAGTGAGAAACGGCCAGGCTTAGAGAGAAGCACCATTCGGCCAGTTTTTCATTCTACAAGGTTTTGGAATGAAAAAATTGGTTACAAACGCCATTTTACATGTTCGTAGGGGCATTTTAGGAAGAAAAATATCAAAAAGATGCGAGATCGACCACCCGATTGAAGCCACACATGTCAGATTCCAAATGGACGGCTCTAGAAGATGCGGGCTATGGTGTGGCGCAGACGGTGCGCCCAGATTCTCCTGCGCATGATTTTATTGGCTAGCTACAGGTTAATATGGTGTATCGCATCACATGAAATGTTTGCTATGATTCATTGGTGTGCGCTTACGGTGCGCAACCAAGAAGATTCTGATCTAATGGTTGCGGGATTCTCCGATCTTTGGAGACGCAAATTATGCGGATCCGACGAACAGAGATCAATCCCGCCTTTTCTTCTCAGATCCGACGGTGGAAGTTAATGATTCCCTGCGCAGCCAATCAGAACATGATAGCTCAGCGGCACGGCATGACTACCGTGTGGCGCTGGTGCAGATTTGTTTTGGAAAGATTCTCTTTCCTTATTTGTTATTGGCCGAACTTCAAATTGCCATATCTTCTTCATCCGAGCTCCAAATCGGTCCGTTCAAATTGCAGCTTTCATATTTTTGGATGCCCTACCTATTGGGTGCCATTGGGAGTCAAGAATGTGCTAACAAAAATTGAAAAGTTTGCTTTGAAGCTACAGAGAGTGATTTTGCCTGTTTGAGTGTCCAGTGAGATGATACTTCACCATCTACCCATTCTCTGTGCATCAATAGATTTTTGAATCCCTGAGAGAGGTTGGTAGGCTATTTATTATTCATTCATGATGATTATGGAGGAGATGGAAAGCCTATGATCAAGACGAGCTATATGGTTCAAGATTTACTTTCATTGAAGGTTGTTCAGAGTTTCTCAAGGCAGTGTGGAGATTAAAAAATTATTGCTGACAATTCAAGAATATTGGTTGTGAGATTTTCTCATTCCCTATCTCTTTAAATAATTTTTATGCACTGTATGCTAGTATAGGTGAAAAAAAAATAGTAGAATACCTATCTAGCTTGTGGGTTTCATTGTAGGGCAATTCTTATAAGCCCCAAAATATTTTATTTTTGGTGTGTTCAGTGGGTGCTGGACACTGGCTTTATGCCTGAATTCTGGCGTTGTTACGCCCCTCAGTTTTATGCTGGAAAAATCTAGGGTTAGTATCATTGTCTGTAAGAGACTAAAAGTTGAGTATTGAGTAAGTACGGAGCCCGTGGAGCATTACTCCGTGGATTAGCCATCACATACTGTGGTGGTGAACCACGTAATATCTTTGTGTTCTGTGTGTTTTTTTTCTGATATATTTTGGAGTGTGTGGAATGGTTTGCAGGATGGGTGTGCAAATCTGATAGACCTAGCCACTGAGTGATAGCGAGGTGGATTTGCATACGATTGTGTGTATTGACAAATCATATATCCAACAGCTCTGGACAGCATTGAATTTATAAGGAAAAAGTTTCAGACACTGATTCACCCCCCCTCTCAGTGTCATATCAAGTTCATCAGTTCATCCTTACATAAACTAAATCTTCCATCATCTCAGGAGATAAATTGTTTCTCTTCTTAGTTTGCACTGCCTCAAATGCACTCCAATTTCTTTCGCATGAAGAAGAACTACATGGTTGACTCAAGATGCGAATAGCAATATTTTGGAGCAATGGAAGAGAAGAACCATGCATACTCCACCATACACCTATAAATTTTTAAAAAATAGAGATAAATCAAACAAAAATGTAAAATATAATAACAAAAAAAATATTAAACTTAGTACTTACGAGGATGACAATCAAGCATTGTCAAAGAGAGTTCATAGAGTAAGTTTTCATCCTTCTGATAATAATCCCCACTTGTGTGTGATTGTTGCTTAGATTGATCTATTTTTCACTTACTTAATACTATCATTGAATTAAACATTGAGAGCTTATTCAGTGTTGTTCAATGGTTAGATCTCTCTGAAGAGCTTGTTTTAGTAGAGATACTTAAGGGAAAACTTGGATAACAGAGCTTATTGTTATCTAGGGTCTTTAATTCTAATTGAGAGGAAGAGATTAAGGTTGTGATTAATTTTACTCATTCCATGTGTGAGTGGATATTGAACCAAGAACTAAATCTTTTCATCTAATTATTTTTTTTTAAATTCTGTCTGTTTACTTTCAATTTGATTCAACCAACCAACCCCCCCCCCCCCTTCGTTATTAGCATTAATTAGTATATTTAGTTTGAGTAAAATATAAATTTTGATCAAATCACTCTCTGTGGGATTGACCTTTGCTTACCTTATTTACATTTTATTAATCAGGTCAATAAAAATATATTTAATTAAAATTGGTGCATTCGACACGCTACTAACTTACCTCTGATTACCCATGTTATTTTGAATTTAACTCTGATGGGTTTGTCATTAAGGACAATTGGACCAGGATGATTTTGGCATCCAGGGATAGGAAAGGAGGATTGTATGCATTGTCTGAACCAATCACTGCTTGGATTGGTTTTGTTGGTGTTACTTTTGGTGGTGATGACTCGGCTATTCATGGTGTTGGTGTTTTGGCAACTACAGGTAACTCTGTTCCAGGTGATGACTTTCGAAAAGCTTTTGTTTCAATTAGTGGCTCTTTATGTTAATAATAGTGGTAACTTTGTTTTTAATAAAGGTTGTAATGACACTGTAAGTAGGACTGTTGAACCTTTGTGTGTGGTAGATGATAGTGTGAACCAGTTTGTTATTTCTAAGGATGGTGAGTTTGAGGCTTTGTTCTCTAATCGGTTCAGGACTACTAGGCACCAATATGGCACCAACGTCTTGGCCATCCACAACGTTTAGTTATGTCTCATCTGTCTAACAGTGGTGCTATTTCCTTAATCCGTTCACAGTGCAAATCCACAGATGTTTGTTCTAGTTGTCAGCTTAGTAAGAGCAGCCGACTACCTTTTGTGTCAAACTTCTCTCACTCTTCAGCTTCTATGGACAAAATCCATTGTGACTTACGGGGTCCTGCCCCTATAAAGAGTGTTCAGAACTTCAGGTTATATGTTATCTTTGTGGATGACTTTTCAAGTTTCAGTTGGCTGTATCCTCTCAAGTGTAAGTCTGATTTTTTCAAGGTATTTTTGAATTTCCAACATATGGTTGAAAGGTAGTTTTCTTAGCCGATAAAGGTCTTTCAGTGTGATGGAGGTGGTGAATTCTCCAGTCACAAGTTTCGTCAACATCTCCAGACTAGTGGTATTATCATTAATGTCTCCTGTCCAACAACTCCGGAACAAAACAGTTTTGCAGAAAGGAAGCACAGGCATCTAGTGGAGTTGGGTCTTGCAATAATGTTTCATGCTAGTGTCTCATCTTGGTTTTGGGTTGAGGCGTTTATTACTGCAGTTTTTTTGATTAATAGACTTCCTACAACTGTTTTGAAGCTAGATACTCCACTGCACTCCTTACTTGGTAAGTTTTCTGATTACACAATGCTAAGGGTTTTTGGTTGTCCATGCTTTCCATACCTGCGGCCTTATGTTAAAAGCAAACTTGAACCTAGATCCTTGCCTTGTATTTTCTTAGGTTACAGTGATACTCATAAGGGTTATAGGTGTTTAGATTTTTCCACAGGAAGGGTCTATATTTCAAGGCATGTAGTTTTTGGTGAATCATCTTTTCCTTTAAAATCATCACTACCACTTCTTTGTCTTCTGAACCATCACTTACTACTGTTGGAGTATTTGAGTAATGGGTTAACATTCCTTGTTCTATTGATCTTCCTAACTCACTGTTGTCTGCTTCCTGTTCCTCAAATATCCTCTTCCTTTATTTCCTGATGTTTTTCCTGATCAAAATCCATCTGTTTTGGGTACTGGAACTGTAAATAATTTCTGTGATACACCAGAAAATGACCAGTTAGATGGAATCATTGCAAGACCTGTGTCTCCAGCCAAGACTATTGATAATGATGCAATTGTGTTGGGAGTCAACAGTCCGACTCAGCTGAACAGAAATGATGGACCTTAGTCAGAAAGTTGCATGCATACAGGCTCAGAGTTAAGCCTAGCAGTTCGGTCTGGTGTTAGCCCTACAACTAGTCCTACCTTAAGATCAACAACTAGTTCTGCTACAGGCCCAAGTAGTTCTGCTGGGGGCCCAACAGTTGATTGTAATTTGTTATGTCCATCTCCAATGGATAATTGTAATTCTCATCATATAATTTCACGCAACAAGGTTGGGATTATCAAACCCAACCCGAAGTATGTCCTAACAGTGTACACAACTGTTCCAATAGTACCACGATCGGTTGCTGAGGCTTTGTCAAACAGTGGATGGAAAGCAGCTATGGACAAAGAAATAAGTGCATTAAAAGAAAATGAAACATGGGTGTTAGTTCCAAAAGAACCAACCATGAATATTGTTGGGTGTTAATGGGTCTATATGACCAAACTTAAGTCTGATGGTACTTTCGAACAGCTTAAAACTAGACTAGTGGGGAAGGGCTACTCACAAAATGAGGGCGTTGATTTCTTAGAGGCGTTCAACCCTGTCATCGAACCAGCCTCTAAGAATAGTTCTAATGGTACCAATTGTAAGGAATTGGCCCTTACGTCGACTGGACGTGACAAATGCCTTTTTGCATGGTTATCTCTCTACCCCGGTGTACATGAGTCAACCTCCAGGGTATACAGATGCTTCTCAACCATGAGCTGCGTGTAAACTTCAAAGAGCATATATGGGCTGAAACAGGCCCCTCAGGCTTGGTTTAATCGTTTTAGCTGCTACCTACTTGAGTTTGGGTTCGTATGTACTAGTTCTGACACATTAATGTTTATATACCGCAAGAAAGAACAAGTGATGATTTTGCTCCTATATGTTGATAATATTATCCTAACGGGTAATGATACATCATTATTGGATTGTTTTGTGGTTTCGGTAAGTAAGGCCTTTGCCATGAAGGACCTTGTCCAGCTCCACTACTTCCTTGGTATAGCAGTCCACTATACATTGGATGGATTGATTTTATCACACCCGAAGTATGCAACAGAAATTCTACAAAGAGCTACTATGACTGATGTTCGACTTGTTCGAACGCCAATGGTTCCTTGTTCAGTCATCGCACCAGAAGACACAGTACCATTTTTGGATATTCATTTATATAGGAGCCTTGTTGGTTCTCTACATTATTTGACGATGACTCAGCCGGACTTGTCCTATTCGGTCAATATTGTATGCCAATTTATGCATGCGCCTAGCATGACTCATTTCTCCATGCTAAAATTCATTCTTCGATATGTGAGAGGCACATTGTCATATGGGCTTTGAAATATTTCAGCTACTTCTTTGGACATGCGTTTTCTGATTCCGACTAGGTTGGTTGTCCATTGACAAGGTGCATCACTACCATTGGTTTTTGTACATGTTGGGGCAAATTGCATATCTTGGAGTGTAAAGAAACAGCCCACTGTTGCCCTAGTCTAGCACAGAAGCGGAATACCGTGCAATGGCAACTACTATAGCTGAGTTAGCATGGCTTTCATTTTTACTTTGGGATATTGGTATAAGGACGAATTTAATTTTTGTGGTGGTTTAGAAAATGAAAATGAAAATGAAAAGAAATGGAGTCGCCACCTAGATAAGGTCTAGGACCTATATATATATGTAATTTCTCAAATGAGAAATATTAATGACTCACGTAATGGATTAAGGCTTATGGTCAAACTAGAGATATAATGGGTAAGTGTGTCATATTATAATTTAGGAAGGTGTTTGACACCCAAATTACCTAATTCAAAGATTAGTCTCATATGCTATCATTTCTTATCCTACTTTACATTACAGGCAATGGCTAACAAAATTTTGACAGGTACCAGACCTAGGTTCTAGATATATTTCAATCTAGGAGTAAGCCATACAATTATGAATATAATAGAAAGAAAAATTAAAGGGTGATATAGATCAAAAATAAAATGATTGGATGACGGACCAATCAACCAATCTTGAATGACAAGCGCACAACTCTCAACACATTAACAGATAAAAATCATTTCAACCATTAAAGCATAGCTCAAGGTTTGAATGCAATGACTTGAAATTAATTCTAAAATGACATTTAAATGATATGCAAAATGAAAAGTAAATTAGTTTAGAACTGAACTCAAATGATAAGCACTCGAGCTACCTACGTATCTCAGGATAAGCCCAAGAATCAAGCCCAATGTAGTTCAAACGTTTGGGTTGATAAAATAGTAGATTCCTACAGCCACTAGTCAAGCTAATAGGTCATCTAGGATTAGGATATTGAATAGACTCCTACAGTCACTAGTCAAACTGGTATGCCATCTATGTAAAACAATTTAATAAACTTTTACAGCCACTAGTCAAGCTGGTAGACCGTCTATGTACAAATAAGGGTTAAAAGGGACTTTCATGCGATGATGAAATACTTGCCCAGGATTGAAAGGGACTTCCATGCAATGATGGAATGCTTGCCCAAGATTAAAAGAGACTTCCATGCGATGATGGAATGCTTACCCAAGGTTCCATTGAAGATGGAGAATTGAAATTGAATTTGAAACTGAAATTGAATTTGAAATTGAATTGAATTTGAAATTGAAATTGAGTTTGGAATTGAAATTGAAATTGAAATAGAAACTGAATTGAATTTGAAATTGAAATTGGATTTGGAATTTAAATTGAAATTGAAACAGGAATTGAATTGAAATCGAATTTTTGAAATTTAATTGAAATTGAAATTGAAATTGAAATTGAAATTGAAATTGACTTTCTTGAAATTTGAATTTTTGAAATTATGCATGATGATTGAAACAGTAAAATTTGAAAAATACAAATTTGAAGCTAGTGTGCTAAATGTAAAGTACATTATTATGCAAATTGAGTATTATTGCAACCCTCATTGTAATTGAACTGAGCTTGGGTGATGGGGACCCATGTAGCTTACGCATCTCGGGGTGAGGTTTGAGAATCAAGCCCATATGTAATTCGGAATGAACTACGTATAAAAAAAATAAAAATAATCTCTACTTGTCAATATGTGAGAGTGTGCTCTCGATATTGGAAGATAGGCATTTGAGCCTCGCTTTATTCTTACACGTATTTACACATTCACATTCATTTGCGCATCACAAGCGCGTGGGTCCGTATAGCATGAAAATAATTACAAAAAATTATACAAATTCCTATGGGATACATAAGTAGGGATTGGGAATCAAAACTATTAATAGATTTTTCTTTCACATTTACTGGATACATTGAAGGGGGTAGGGAACGTCCTAGTCTATCCCGCCCATTATTATACTTGGGATGACAAGTGCTGTCTGCATATCGTATTATCCACCCGCATCGAATCATTATGGGCGCATGATGGTCGAACCCATATACCACATAAAGTGAAGACAGACTTAGGGCATTACCTGCGTGTGAATAGAGGTGGATGCCAAGAGAGAAAAATGATCTTGCGTGCTTTTAACGCCGCACTCCTTTGTAGATATTCGATGAATACCACCGTCATGCCACGTATAAGGAAATAAACATCTAGAAGTATGAAAATATGATACCGAATGAATTATAAGTAAAAGAAATATTTATGATCATGATAATTATATGCAAAACATGGTCAAACTAATAGACAATGTATCTAATAGAACCCGGGTGATTGTGTACATAGGTGACCGGTAGGAAAATAATGGGATACGGTGGGGAGAGAACTGATGTGATAGAACCGACCCATCATAAAATATTATTATCCCAATTAAGTAGAAACCAACCGATTAGGATGTAAATTTTACCCGATAAAATAGAATTGACTTAATTTGGTAGGCCAGTCTACATAAAATGGACAATCCAATTTAGGAAATTTGATTCAGGTGGGAACCGATTATTAAAAATGGAAACCATTCCAATATAATAAGAAATATATAGTTAGGGTGGGATTTATGAACCAAATCAAATCATCAAATTAGAGGAAGAAAAACTAAATCATTACAAAGCAGAAAAATGAATCAAAACATTCGTAGGAAACAAAACATTAATAAATTAAAACAAAACATTAATGAATTGTAATTCACAAACAAAAATCATCGGATTAGAGCAACCAAAATTAGATTATTTAGCAAAAAATTACAGGAACTAAAACTGACACTGAATCAGAGAAACGGTCATATAATATACAGAGTTAGATGGTCATTGGATCATTGAAACTATAAATTCCAAAATCAGATTACCTAATGAAGAATACAAAATTAAAATTGAATTACTGGAACTAGAAGTTTAGGAACATAGAACCAAGAACATAACCAGTGATGTTGTGAACAGATTCACAAAAGAAATTGGATTGAAAATTATAAAGCTTAGAAAGATTCATAAGTAGTTCACTGGGATCAGAACTTGCAACGTATTATTAAATTAGGGATTCAAATAACTATGGATTTAGAAATCGGAACAGAGTATTGAATCAAGAAATAAATAACCTGAATCGATGATTCTAGAATTGAATAGAGAATCAACATCAGAAATTCAAGAAGCTTTTGAGAAAATCAGCATCGAAAACTTCTAAACTCAAACATCTATCAGATCAATGAATCTTTGAATAAAATTTTAAGAACTCAAGTTTATCGAACAAATTTCAAGAATTGAAACTAAAATTTTAAATCGGCTACCAGATCCATGAATCTTTGAATAAAATTTTAAGAACTCAAGTTTGTCGAACAAATTTCAAGAATTGAAACTAAAATTTTAAATCGGCTACCAGATCCATGAGAAGAAATTGACAGATCGACGAAGGTTTTTGAATCGAAGAACAACTCTGAAATCAAGAATGTTAAACTACATTGCTGGAAAAGAAACTAAACTAGACTAACCTGAACTCAAAGTTAACCGCGGATTTCACCACAGATTGAACCACATCGTCGCCGAGCTTCAGATCTACTGTCGTCGAGCGTAGGTCGCCGTTGCCATTGAGCACTGGTCACCATCGCACTAGACTACCGCCATCGCCGTCGCCGCTGCTACTCCTTCTTCTTCTTCCCTTTCTCTCTGCTCTCGATTCTCTCTTCCTCACTCTCAAACCCTCTCCTCTCTAACTCTCTATTTTCCGTTCCCCACGCTTCCTCTTGAATGGAGTCATTAAAATGACTTTATCTTTTTTGTTTTTTTTTTATACCCCATTGGTCTATGAATTTCCCAAAATACTCTTAAAGCCAAACACATCTTCTCCTCTTGTTTGATCTTAACACAAGTCTAGAAGCTTCCCCTCTCTCTCTTTTTATTTATTTTGTTTTATTTATTTATTTGAATATTTGCTTTATTAATTTTATTGGTTAATTAGTAAAAAACAGATTTTAGATTTTTAGATTTTTTTCTTATAAGAATAAAATTATCTCATATTATTTTATGCTACCCTATCGAACCATACAAACCGATTTTAAACTATCCAAACAAGCCATGTTGATCTTACCATGATCATAAAATAAAAATAAAATATAAAAGAATATTTTATTATTTTTATTGCTGATTTTTAATTGAAAAAAATTTCATCTACACCCATCAAGGATTGCTAACATCACCTACACCCACAATGTAAGACCCGCACTCCATGAACCCGATCTAAACCTTTCATTCATGTAGTAATAGGTCTTCCAATCATCACCGGGCCAGACGGGACCAGCGAATGACAATCAGGTATGAAACAGATCACAATTTAAGATGAAATTTTCATACTGGTCGATGGTACCGGTCTTGGTACCGGTCGACCAATATGGCCTACGCAGTAGACCACTTAGATCCGAAAACGGATCTCTGCAGGTTCCACTTTCCAAATTTCAAACCCTAGGACTTTCCTAACGTAAGGGGACTTCCTAAACTTAACCCTAGCCTATATAAGGACCCTTAAACCTCCTAAAATCTCTCTCATTGATCCTCACAAACCCTAGAGAGGAGAAAGAGGTTGAAGAAGGAGAAGAAGCTAGGAAGGAGAGGGAAGAACCGCCATTGTCGTTGGACGAAGAACTCTCTACCGCGAACCAACGGTAAGTGCTTAAACCTTCCTCTACTTTAATCGTTCTAGAATGGTTAGTCATGATTGGATTAATATCTTGCAAAGCGAAGTATTGATCTAAACCATATTTTGCTGACAAACCCTAATCTAGTCGGTAAACCCTAGATTCAAGTTCTAGATTGAAAATCATCGAAACTAGGACTTGAATGGAGTTGGAAACAACTCTAACTCATTGCTTAAACCTAGAATGTACAAGAGAAACCCTAGAAATCAATAGGGGATGACCGACGGAAGGCAATAACCGGATGTATGGTCTTTCGGAGACATACCGGTCAACCATACCGATCGTACCCTATGCGACCGGTACCTGTGACCGGTATCTCCCAGAGGCTGGTCTGTGGGGACCGATTGACCATACCGGTCGCACCTTTCCCCACAGTGCGGTGGCCGGTACCTGCGACCGGTACCTGCGACCGGTCTGCTCTGTGAGAAGTGTTTTGACCTTGTTAGTTTTTCGACCAACGTAAACCCTAAGAAAACTATTCTAATTCAATCCTAACATCGTGTAGGACCTTGTAATAGCCAGTTTGGATTCTGTGACGCAAAGCAAGCTATCAAACAAGTGTCAGGTAAGGGAATCGGACCTAAACCCTAATAATCTAATAAACAGTAAAACGTTGTTAATATCCATGATTCTATGGTATGATGTTTGTGCATACTCGCATGTCATCCTTTATTTTCAGTTATTATTATTGTTCATGCATACTCGAGATGCTAGGATGTGACTGTTAGGCATGTGATTGTTTTCGTTGGTGTGTGGAATGAGAATGACTGGAGGTTTGGGATCATTCCTCACACTAGCACCTTTTGTATCGTTCTGTCATAGCATGCTTGGTATGGGTAGGGTATCAGGGGGAGAAAGTGACACTATGGTCTCCAGCCTGGCCACTAGACTCTAGCTCTATTTCTATGCCGTAGGGAGCTGTGTTAGGATAGGGCCTATTGTGATGACATATAGGATTGGTTAGTTGCGAGTCCAGTTTACAAGCCCTCACCAATAGGGGCTTACGTGTTGGTATGGGTAGGGTATCAGGGGAGGTGTTGGCGATGTTTGATCCGGACGTCTTAGCTCTATCTCTATTCCATGGTGGGTGCATGTGGGACGACATTGGTGTTTGATCCATTGGGCGGCTTCACACACTCGTGTATAGAGGTGCGGTGGCCGCTAATCCTTTTTATAGCACATTGTAAACTTAAAACTAGACCATAATGTGAATATTACTCATGCATATGTTTGTTGCATTGTCTGATTGTCTTACTGAGCTAAGTTGTGAGCTCACCCTTGTGTACACACTATTTTTAGATGTTGATGCAGGTTATACTGTGGAGGACTACATGGATGCTCCGACGTATGGAGGTGTTGATGCTTTAGAAGTGCAAGCAGGGGAGGACGAGCATGACGCTTCATGCGAGTGCCTTTTCTGCGTATACCTCTAGGATGTTGGTTTTGTTTCATTATTTATTTTCAGTCGGATTTATAATTGGGATGTAAGGATAATTATTTATGTTTTGGTATTTTGAATAAATAGATAATTTATTTATCAATAGAAGTACTCAGTTCATTTAATTTAGGACTTTCGATGTATTTTATTATATTCTGATTATGGTTATGTGCAATGGTTTGTATGAGTGGCCACGGTCTTATTGAGATCCTGGTGTGAACCGTTGGTTCAGTGACGGTTCACTCACACTTCTGGTTCAGTCAGAATTGGGGTGTGACAACTTGGTATCAGAGCCCTTAGGCTCTGTCCAATAAACAATATTTGTACTTAACTGAGTCGATGAACTGAGATAGGAAGAATTAAAAGCTTTAATAAAAATGCACCTTAAGCACTTGTTTGATGCCTAAGACTAAATACTAAAGAGTATAATGTATTGTATTAAAAGTGAGAACCTAATAAACAGACATGCTCTAGTTAGGAGACCATAATCACAACAAGAATGATCATAAATTTCAATAACAAGTAAGAAGAAAAATCGTATTAGAGAATAAAGCATAAAAAAAATTGAGAGTAACTATAAAAGAAGATAAAACTATACTCCTATGTGACGTAGAAACTCAGAGTAAGATCCACCACACGCTGATCCATTATCCGCTGAGCATTAAAAAGAGGTTGCAACTTGACCCCACCACTATCTGGGTCAAGAACGGATAGTGAAAACTCATCTGAGTAGATGTTAAATAATGATAATCAGATTGGAGCAAATCGAAGGAGGTGAACAATCAGGCCACTCCAGCCAATCTACCTGGACTACCAAGTGCTTTGGCTACGATTGTAATGAACTTGACTTGACAAAATGCAAAAACAACAATAGATGGTACCGGCTAAGTGAGTTGCCATGAAAATCACCATCCAAGTTGCCAATGCTACACCAATACCTTCGGGTCAAACCAAGTATGGTATCGATTGATAGTAATACTGTACCGCCAGCACATGTTAGTTGTAACACAGTGCCTACCATACCGTAGGTCCCAGTAATGCACACCCCAGTGTAGAAGTTTGATGCACAACAAACAGTGTATCAAAGTGGTTATCTTTATCAGCCACCAATATATGGGATAGCTGCATCAGGACAGAATGATCTGACAAGGGTTGAGGAATATATCTGAAGATGAAGCCTCAAATGTTTTAGCAAAGGATCAAATCTATTGTGACCATATAACTAGATAGATTTATATAGGATGCGGTGCATTATTGACTTACTCTTATGATTATAGAAGATGCACATATCTGATTCTAATTCTCGTACCTTGACAGAATATCTTCTTGATTCAACCTGTCAATTGGAGTTATAGATGTTATTTTCTTAGAATTAGTCCTGATTATACCAATATAAACTACCCCCATGATCGACACCATAAATAGAGATATGAACTGAATGAACATTTAAAGGTTTAATCATTTTGAACATACATCTTTCCGATTTATAGCTGATTTATTGATGTATCAAAACTTCTCTAGATTTACTCTTGTAGTGCCTTGACCTACAACATTATATACTCGATAGAACCTATAACCATGAGGCTAAGAGATGTAAATCTCTACTTCCATGTATTTGGACCACCGTGCAACCTAATGACCTTTGGATGCCGGTTGGATTACCATAGATTTACTCCTGATCCTTTGAACCTAGGTTCACTAGATAAAACAAGTGTTCTTCATCATACTAAATTCGAAAGAAAAAAATATATTACTTTTGGATAAACATTCTGATTCTTATATTCCTTGACATCCGTTGATAGAGATACTTAGTTAATAAGGGAATTATTGGAAGGAAGATGATTAAATTCAGATTAGATTCTATAGCCAAGGAACCTCAGATGAAGTAATGGAGGATCTGTTTTGAGATTGCTGAATGGATGGATTTGTGTCATGATCTGTAAAAGAGTGCATAAACAGGAAGTGAGAACTATCAAGAATAGCCAGTAAAGAAATAGATAGCACTCAAGTAGAGTAAAAGATAACTATATCGGTATGAATTTTGACAAGACAGAAGATTTCTAAAGGCATATTTAAGAGTGGATACAAGGATGAAGTCAAAAATCGTGGCATTGATAGTATTCGAATTAGTACAAGCAATACTGAGTTATGCCCAATGTTGAGTGAGATGATTAAGTAAAGACCAAAAGAGTTTGGCTGAATTAATGAATTTATAAGCATATACCCTAATGCTTATAGGTAGACTTGGGATATGAAGTAACAATCACAAGATATTTTTCGAGGTATATGAAAGAGAGATCAGGGTAGAACAGCAGTGATAAAAGAAATATAAGCTAATGAGTTTTTCAAGATATGAGATTATTAACGATGGTCTTTGAAAAACTAAGAGATAAAAGGGGATTAAATGTGTTCATTAAGACCTTTAAATCAAATTTTGATAGTTTAAGCTCTTTTGGACTAGATGTTGTAGTGGGTAAGTGTTATAAACAATGTTTGAATCGTATGGATGGATGAAATTTGGATGCAACCCAGTTCGACTTGAGATGACAGACCTTGACGTCATTTTGAGGATGGATTAGTTGTCTCAAGACTCTACAAAGCTATGATATGCATAGAAGAGGTTGTCATTCAAGAGCAAAGATGGCACATAATTTAATTTTTTTGGAAGCACTGCTTAATAAGTGAAAGCTGATCCTCTCTATGCTAAAGGTGAAGAGATGCTTTGAAGAGAATGGAGTTGGATATATGGTATCTGTGGTAAATGCTACCAAAGAAGCACCACAGATGAAAGATACTGATGAGATGCATAAATTCCTAGATATATTTCCAGAGGATCTACTAGGTCTACCTCCAGATAGGGCTACAGAGTTCGTGATAGACCTCATGCCAAGGTCGGCGCTGGTGTCTAAGGCACCGTACAGGATGGCCCCTACAGAATTAAAAGAGTTGAAGACCCAGTTACAAGAACTACTAGATAAGGATTTCATACGACCAAGCATATCGCCATGGGGAGCACCTGTATTGTTCGTAAAGAAGAAGGACGATAGCGTACGACTATGTATCGACTACCGAGAATTAAACAAGTTAACCATCAAGAATCGATACCCTTTACCTAGGATCGATGATCTGTTCGATCAGTTGCAGGGTGCAAAGGTTTTCTTGAAGATTGATCTTAGATCAGGGTATCACCAATTGAAGATCAAGGCAGGAGATATTCCAAAGACTGCTTTTAGAACAAGGTATGGGCACTATGAAATCCTGGTAATGTTGTTTTGGTTGACTAATGCTCCAGCGTCATTCATGGAACTAATGAACCCAATGTTTCATGACATGTTGGACACTACGGTCATTGTATTCATTGATGACATCTTGGTCTACTCAAAGGACAGGGAGGCTCATGCAACACACTTGAGAGGAGTCCTACAATGACTGAGAAGAGAGAAGCTTTACGCCAAGTTCAAGAAATGATAATTTTTGCTGAAGGAAGTGGCCTTATTGGGTCACGTAGTATCTACAGACGGTATCAAGGTAGATCCAAGCAAGATCGCAGCTATAGTAGGATGGGATGCATCGAGATCAGTTGTAGAGATTCGTAGTTTCCTTGGATTGGCTGGTTACTATAGAAGATTCATGGAAGACTACTCAAGAATCGCCATTCCACTTTCCAGACTAACCAAGAAAGGAGAAAAGTTCATATGGACAGATGAGTGTGTAAAGTGCTTTCAGACTTTGAAGTCAAGAATATTCTCTGCACCTATCTTGACCATCCCAGCACCAGGCTTGCCGTTTACCCTATATACGGATGCCTCAGGGTTGGGTCTTGGATGTGTGTTGATGCAAGGAGAACAAGTGATTGCCTACGCATCAAGACAGTTGAAAGAGCATGAGAAGAACTATCCTAAGCATGATCTAGAGTTAGCAGCGGTCATTCACGGAATCAAGACTTGGAGGCACTACCTTTATGGTGAAAAGTTTCATATTAAGTCGGATCACAAGAGTTTAACTTACCTTTTTACTCAGAAGGACCTGAATATGAGATAGAGGAGATGGCTGGAGCTATTAAAAGATTATAATTGTGACATCCAGTATCATCTGGGTAAGACAAACGTTGTGGCTGATGCCTTAAGCAGAAAGTGGGCATTGAAACCTGAGGCAGGACCTAGTATAAACACTGCACTATGTGTTGCAGCCTCAGGCTCAATAGAGAATGATAAATAGTACATATTAGAGACTACAGGAGATCCAGTGGAACAGAGCTTAATTCATAAGTTCACATTGATGTTCGCAGCCTTGAAGATCTCATCGGATCTAATAGATGAGGTCAAAGTAGCAATCCTACAGGATCCACACCTCAAGACTGTGCAAGAAGATCTAGAGAAGGGTAAAAACAATCCTGACTTTACCTTGGATTCAGACAAGGTACTAAGGTATCATAGACGATTATGTATACCTGAGAGAGAACTCAAATATCAGAGATAGAGTTATGACAGAAGCTCATTACATCCCATATTCGGTACATCCAAGAAGCACCAAGATGTACCATGATTTAAGAAGACTATATTGGTGGAGGGGTATGAAAGCGGATGTAGCTCGATTTGTGTTCCAATGTCTGAATTGCCAACAAGTTAAAGCAGAAAGGCAGAGACCCGCAGGTTTGCTACAACTACTACCGGAGCTAGCATGGAAGTGGGATTGTATCACAATAGATTTTGTCACTGGCCTACCCTTGACACCAAGGTCAGTGGATGCGGTATGGGTTATAGTCGATCAACTTACCCAGACAACTCGATTCATCGCTGTCAGACCTCAGTATACCATGGAGAAGCTAGCCAAGCTATATGTGGATAATATAGTCAGACTTCATGGCGTCCTAGAAAGTATAATATCTGACAGAGATCCCTGTTTTACATCAAAGTTCTGGGAAGGATTACAGAAAGCCATGGGAACCATGCAAGTTGAAGTTTAGCACAGCTTTTCATCCTCAGACAGACGGGCAGTCAGAAAGAATTATTCAAATCTTAGAGGATATGCTCCGAGCCTGTGCCCTATATTTCAAAGGAGCTTGGGACGAGAAGCTATTGTTCATCGAGTTTGCTTATAACAATAGTTACCATGCTACGATCCAAAGGGCTCCATATGAGGCATTCTATGGGAAGAAATGTCATACACCTCTGTTATGGAATGAGGTGGGAGAGAGAAGGATTGTAGGACCAGAGTTCGTCGAAGAAACTTGTCGAGTGATTGATCAAATCAAGGAAAGAGTGAAGACAGCTCAAGTTCGACAAAAGCACTATGCAGATAACCGACGTCAAAATCTGGAGTTTGTAGTGGGTGATAAAGTGTTCTTGAAGATATCACCTGTGTGAGGTCTGAAACGGTTTGGTAAGAAGGGGAAGCTATGCCCCAGGTATGTGGGACCATACGAGATTTTGGCCAGACGTGGTAATGTGACATATCAACTGGCTCTACCACCATCCATGTCAAGCGTTCATGATGTGTTCCATGTTTCTTTTTGAAAAAGTATGTCAGGGATCCATCGTACATCTTGACAGCAAACCCATCAGACTTGACAGAGGACTGTAGACGCTTCAAATTTATCGAGAAATTAAATTAATTTTTAGCTCAAAGTAAAAAATAAATAAATAAATGATAAATAATAACAATAAACAAATAAATAAGATATAATAAAACAAATAAATAAATAATATATAATAGTAACAAAATAATTAAAAATAATAATAATGATAATAATAATAATAAATCTATATCTATTTTAATTAATTAATCAATGAAATAAGCATTTAAATAAATCATTCAAAAAAATGATGATAATAAGATATATATAAACAATAATAAATAAAAAATCCAAATGATACCACATGGTTTGGAAACAAGATTCCAAACCCATGGTAAATCAAACAAATTTGTAAAGAGGGCATTTTAGTAATAAATCATATATATATATATATATATATATATAAACAAAACAAAAGCAAGTTTCATTTTTACAAACTGATAGAGAGTTAAGAGAGACGAGAGTTTAAGAACGAAAGAGGGAGAGAGGCGGAAAACAGAGGGTTTTGAGGAGGAAGAAGAAGAGGATGATGATGACGGTGGTTTAGTCAACGGTGACGGTAGCGGTGTAACGGCCGTCGTGCGACGACGAATTTAGTGCGGCGGCGATCGGGTGCAACGATTGTGGTGGTAAGAACTCCAAACGACAGATTCGATCTAGTTCTTGAAGCCAGATCTGAAATCTGGTTCTTCTTTTCTCCAATAACCAAAGGTGGATCCACTAAAGTTCTTGAAGGAAATTTCTAAATCTATTGCGATGGCAGGGGCAGCGGCGGTCTAAGGCGACGAGCGGCGGCAGATCTGTGAGTTTCATCAATGTAGGCTCTATCCCAGTACAGCCGTCTACGGCATAGAGATAGAGCTAGAGCGTGCAGGCCGGGCTGGAGACCACAATACCTCACCTCCCCCTGATACCCTATCCGCAACAAGTATACTAGGATAGAACAATACACAGGTAGACCCTATCCCAACATAACTCCCCACGGCATAGAGATAGAGCTAAAGCATCGTGGCCAGACCAGCGTCAACATCGGAGACCATAGTGCCACCTCATCATGGCCAGGTCAACGTCAACATCGGAGACCACCGTGCCACGACCTTCCCCTAATACCCCACCCGTACCAAGCATGTTAAAATAGAATACTATAAAAAGTGTCAGTGTGAGGAATGATCTCAGGCCCCATGCCCTTCCCATTCGACACACCAACGAAAATAATCACATGCCTAACAATCACATCCTATCATATGGAATATGCATGAACAATAATAATAACTGGAAATAAAAGATGGCATGTGAATATGCACAAACATCACATCTATATTCAGTGTCATTAACAAAGATTTGTTGTCCATTAATTATTAGGGTTTAGGTCCGATTCCCTTACCTGACGCTCGTTTGATAGCTTGCTCTACGTCGCAAGATCCAAACGTGCTATCACAAAGTCCTACATAATATTATGGTTCAATTAGAATAATTTCTTAGGGTTTACGTTGGTCAGAAACCAACGATGTAACGAAGTTACACTCACAGAGCTGACCGGTTGCATGTACCGGTCGCAGCTCTGTGGGAAAAACTGGCGACCGGTATGGTGAGCCGGTCCCCACAGGCCAGCTCCCCAGAAGGTACTGGTCGCAACATACTGGTCGCACAGGGTGCAACTGGTATAGTCGACCGGTATGTCTCCAGAAGACCATACACTTAGTTTTTCGACTGCCGTCAATCATTCTCTATTGATTCCAGGGTTTCTCCTATCCATTCTAAGTCTGGGCTTTGAGTTAGAGTTATCTCCAACTCATTCAAGTCTAGTTTTGATGATAATCATCCTAGAACTCGAATCTAGGCTTTGACGGTAATTTATGGTTTAATGCCCAATTAGGGTTTTAGATCAATACCCGCTTTGCATGGTATTGATCCACCCATACAACTATCCTAGAGTCATAGAGTAAGAAGAATGATTCAAACACTTACCGTTGACTGGCGTAAGGTGAGCGTCGTCGAACGACAAGGACGAAACTTCCTTCTTCCTCCTAGCTTTTTCTCCTTTTCAGCCTCCTTCTCCTCTCTAGGGTTTGTGAGAGATAATGGAAAGGATTCTAGGAGGCTTAGAGGGGCTTAAATAGGCTAGGAATTAGGTTTAGGAAGCCTCTTAGGATTAGGAAAGTCTTAGGATTTGGAATTGAGAAAGTGGGACCCGCAGAGATCCAATTTCAGATCTTGCTAGTCTGCTGCGCTGACCATACCGGTCGACCGGTACCAAGACCGGTACCATCGACCGGTATGAGTAAAATCATACTTATTTTGGTTTGTTTGATTTGATTTCGTACCTGATTGTATCCGCTCGTCCCGTCTGGCCCGGTGATGATCGGAAGACCTGTTACGACATGAAATCAAGGTTTAGATCAGAGTGGGTCTTACAACTCCCCACCCTTACAAGAAATTTCATCCCAAAATTTGCATGTAGGTTTCACAACTCCCCCACCCTTAAAAGAAATTTTGGCCTCGAAATTTGAACGTACCTTGATCGTCGAAAAGGTTAGGGTACTCCTTCCTCATCGCGCTCTCCTCTTCCCAAATAATCTCTTCGACATCTTGGCTTTTCCAATGCACTTTCACATAATGGATATCCTTGGTTCGAAGTTGCTGCACCTTTCAGCTTGAGAGCACCACAGGCACCACTTCAAATGTTAAGTCTTCAGTCAAGTCTGGGGGGTCTGCTGTCAAGATGTGTGATGGATCCCTGACATATTTCTTCAATAATGATACATGGAACACATCATGGACACTTGACATAAATGGTGGTAGGGCCAATTGATATGCCACATTACCACGTCTGGTCAATATCTCATATGGTCCCACATACCTGGGGCATAGCTTCCCCTTCTTACCAAACCTTTTCAGACCTCGCACCGGTGATATCTTCAAGAATACTTTGTCACCCACTACAAATTCCAGATCTCGACGTCGATTATCCACATAGTGCTTCTGTCAAACTTAAGCTGTCTTTACTCTCTCCTTGATCTGATCAATCACTCGACAAGTTTCTTCAACAAACTCCGGTCCTACAATTCTTCTTTCTCCCACCTCATTCCATAACAGAGGTGTTCGGCACTTCTTCCCATAGAGTGCTTCATATGGAGCCATCTGAATTGTAGCCTGATAGCTATTGTTATAAGCAAACTCAATAAGTGATAGCTTCTCGTCCCAAGCTCCTTTGAAATCTAATGCACAAGCTCGGAGCATATCTTTTAAAATTTGAATGGTCCTTTCTGACTGTTCGTCCATCTGAGGATGGAAAGTTATACTAAACTTCAACTTGGTTCCCATAGCTTTATGTAATCCTCTCCAGAACTTTGATGTAAAACGAGGGTCTTTGTCAGATACTATACTTTCTGGAATGCCATGAAGTCTGACTATATTATCAACATATAACTTGGCCAGCTTGTCCATGGTATACTATGGTCTGACCGCAATAAATCGAGCTATCTTGGTGAGTCGATCGACTATTACCCAAACTGCATCCACTGACCTTGGTGTCAAAGGTAGGTCAGTGACGAAATCCATAGTGATGCAATCCCACTTCTACGCAGGCTCCGATAGTGGTTGCAGCAAACCTGCGGGTCTCTGCCTTTCTGCTTTAACTTGTTGACAATTCAGACATTGGAACATGAAACGAGCTATATCTACTTTCATACCCCTCCACCAATACAGTTTTCTTAAATCATGATACATTTTGGTACTTCTTGGATGTACCAAATATGGAGTGTAATGAGCTTCAGTCATAACTCGATCTCTGATATTGCAGTTTTCACTCTCAGGTATACATAACCGTCTACGATACCTGAGTACCTTGTCTGAATCCAAGGTAAAGTCAGGATTGCTATTACCCTTCTCTAGGTTTTCTTACACTGTCTTGAGATGTGGATCCTGTAGAATTGCTACCTTGACTTCGTCAACTAGATCCGGTGAGATCTTCAAAGCTGCGAACATCATGGTGAACTTATGAATTAAGCCTTGCTCGACTGGATCTTCTGCAGTCTCTATTATATGCTCTTCATCATTTTCCATTGAACTCGAGGCTGCAGCACACAATGCAGCATTTGTACTTGGCCCGGCCTCAGGTTTTGATGCCCAATTTCTGCTTAAGGCGTCAGCCACAACATTTGCTTTACCCGGATAATACTGGATGTCACAGTCATAATCTTTTAGTAATTCCAGCCATCTCTGCTCTCTCATATTTAGGTTTTTCTAAGTGAACAGGTAGGTTAAGCTCTTGTGGTCTGACTTAATCTGAAACTTTTCACTGTACAAGTAGTGTCTCTAAGTTTTGATGGCATGTATAACTGTTGCTAACTCCAAATCATGCGTTGGATAATTCTTCTCATGATCTTTTAACTGTCTTGATGCGTACGCAATTACTTGTTCTCCTTGCATCAATACACACCCAAGACCCAACCCTGAAGCATCCGTATATAAGGTAAACGGTACGCTTGGTTCTGGGATGGTCAAGATAGGTGCAGAGACTAGTCTTGACTTCAAAGTCTGAAAGCACTTCTCGCACTCATCTGTCCATATGAATTTTTCCCCCTTCTTGGTTAATCTGGTGAGTGGAACACCGATCCTAGAGTAATCCTCCACGAATCTTCTATAATAACCAACTGTGAGGACAATGGATTTTCATATGATCCTCTACGAAATCGAAATTAGGCTCTCGCCTTGGTTACTTTTATCCATCCACGCCAATGGACGGAGTAAAATATGGAGTCGCCACCTAGATAAGGTCTAGGACCTATAAATGGTCTCTCACTTGGAGAGACACTATGACTCATGCTCAATGGATTGGTTTCTAGTCTTACCAGAGAAGGGTAAGTGTCAAGTTATGAGTTGGGAAGGTGTTAGGCACCCAACTCGCCCGGTCAATGGACCGGTCTCCTTCTGTCCTATCCTTTCCTGCATTCTTAAAACTTATGTATGTTCAGGTCATTCAATTTAACCTAACTAGGCAAATGGGGAAGCCTAGACCAAGTTTCTAAGTTGTTCTAACTTAGGGTGCCGCCACATAGATTTGAAAAATAAAATACAAGTCAAAAGATAATAAATGGATCAATGAACAAATGAATGGATAAAAAAAAATGAAATAATCATGAATAAACAAATAATGAATTAAAAGAATGAATAACATAGAAAATACAACAGATAATGGATGACCGAGTTCGAGATAAAGCCGCCTACGTATCCCTGTGCGGAGGGAATCAGGTCAAACGTAGTTCGTGCGGGGGTGTAATTGTGGTTGTGGTTGTGTGTGAGGTGCTCCCTTGACAAAGGAAGCACGTGTGACCGTGCGCGAAGGGTGAACTACTCAGAGTTCTCCACTTTCCGCTGCCTACGTATCTCTTTAGAGAATCAGGTCAAACGTAGTTCCCATCAGTTAACGGGTTGTTGGACCCCACATGGCATTACTCAAGAGGTACTCGGACCTTGACTTCTTGCACTCAGCAAGGCAAACTAACATTATGAAAGTGATCGGTCCGCACACCGATTCCCAAACATGGGAGTTGATTGGCCTAAGGCCAAAGACAAAACTAGGTAATAGCTAGGTTGGAGATCAACACCATTCCCACCGTCCAGAAACATTTGCACATGATACTTTTTTTTTGTGTTTTTTTTCTTTTCTCTCCTTTTTTGATATTTTTCTTTGAGAGGGGGGAAAACAATTATGTGACGAACCCTAATGGTTGAGCGGGCCCATGGCCTAGGCAGGGCCCACACTAGTCAACATGGAATTTGGAAATCCCAACAAGAATGGACTCATTAGAGTCACCCTAAAGTTTCACACCACTGGGGGAGGGGACTCACACATCAAAATCCATTTTGAGCACTTAAAACCAGATCAAGTATGCAATATGACAAGCAATAAGCACGTTACACTAAGCATGAATCCAGATATACATCAAGCAATCCAACCCAAGTATGGAACAAGCTAAGCAAGTGGAATGGTTCTATCTTTAAACAAAAAATTTGATTTAATAGAAATATCAAACCAAACCAGATTTGACAATTAAAGGCAACATAACAACTCAAACCAGATTTGACATCAAGGAACATAAACCCACCAAATCAGATTTAACATTAAAAGGACCAGCTTCAGCTAGACCGGATTTGTCATTGAGGACCCTATCGATCTAAACCAGATTTGACCATAAGCTAGACCAACTCATATCCACACAAACCGGGTTTAATCACAAAACATAAACCAACACAATCCAAATCAGGTTTCGATCTAAAAGAGGCCAACTTCAGCCAAGCCAAGTTTAACCACAAATAAATTGAACCTAAACCAGATTTGCATTAAAGGGAACAATCCATGCCAAACCAGATTTATAACATTCGAAAAATGAGATCAGATTAAACAACAAAATTTGACAAATTCAAGTATTATCTCAAGGCAGGTTCAAGTATGGATTAGTCCAAACATCGACTGATTTGGTTCAAATACTGGATAAAATTAGGTACTGGGACTGATCTAAACAAGAATTGAACCCTCTTAAGCATAGAAGAGGCATGATTAGGCATGAAAATTTAAACATTTAAACGCGCTATCTTTCAACAGCAAACTAATATGGACTTTAAAGTCTACTTGAAGCACTGGACGGCAAGGAAAAAAAATTCAAGAAAGACTAAAATGAGACTTGAAGCATGAACAACAAAGCAGGAAGGCCAGAACAAAGAGAACTAAGGAGCATGAGCATTATGCACAAACCAACATTTAGGAATGGGAAAACATTTTTGATTGAAGGGAAAAAACCAAGTTCTAAAGATGGAGAAAACTAGAACCGAAAGGATGATGGAACTCGGTTTAGATAATGGAAAAAAAAAAACAGATTGAAAAAATAGATCAAAATTGACTTCTCTTCACAACAACATGTTATTTCATCACAATTTATTTGTAACCAAATAGGACCAAAGAAGATGACACAAATATAACTAAAGCAAGAATAAAAAATCAAGATGAAATGCTTACCTAGTCCTTCCCGAATTTGTTGTAGAAGGAAAACAAAACAAAAATGGAAACAAAGTAGAAAAAAGAGAATGAAAAGAAAAAAAAATTGGAACAGAAACTAAATCAAGTTTGGAGTACAATGACTATAAACAACAACACAATTTTAGCCAATGAAAGTAGACCAAGTAAACCAGCCCAGTATAGAAATAAATCACCACAACCCTAAATGAACACAATCTAAATCATCTCTAACCGAACATGTCTTGGCTGGGAAGCAACCAGTGAAGAATATAATAAATTCACATCCTAAGCTGCTGAGAAGATGAACAGCAAGAGAATATACAGTAAAGATGATCAGCTACTAAATAGATAGCGAGGGTTGCATACCGGATCGAGGATAACATGTGAATCGAGAATAGAAACCAAGACAATGATGCAGAAAATATATATCTTCCAAATTTGGCTGAGAATCTTCGAAGATGAGAAGAAATTAGAAGAAACTCCTTCCGGTTCTTCTTACATCCTGAACAGGAGCCGTAAACCTTCTCTCTGCTCTCACTGAGCTAGTGTGCCTTTCATGTAGGTTAATTGAGAGAGTTGGGTTGGGAAAACAAGGTACAGCGCGCATGTCACACCCCAATTCTGATCCAACCAGAATGGTGTGAGTGAACCGTCATTGAACCAACGGTTCACACCAGGATCTCGAATATACCGTGTCCACTCATACAAACCATTACACATAACCACAATCAGAATATAAATATACAGCGGAAGACTTTAAATAGAATGAACTGAGTATCTATTGATAATTTAAATAAATATCCCATTATCCAAATTCAAACACATAAAATAATATCCATACATCCATTTAATCCAACCGAAAATAAATGAAAGAAATAAATAAAATTCGATCAAAGGTACACGAGAAAGGGCACTCGCATGAAGCGTCATGCTCGTCCGCTCTCCGCCCGTACACTCAAAGCAAAGAACGTCACCATACGCCGGAGCATTCACATAGTCGTCAACAATGTAACTCCGCATCAACATCTAAAACAATGTGTACACAAAGGGTGAGCTCACAACACGGCTCAAGAAGACAATCGGACAGTTTCACAATATTATGCATGAGTAACAATCATTTTATGCTGTGGTATGGTTTTAAGTTTGCAATGTGCTATAGAAAGGTTTGGTGGCCCCCGCACCTCTATACAAGAGTGTGTGGCACCTCATAGTTCACACCCCATTGGCCCACATGCACCCATCATGGAATAGAGATAGAGCTAAGATACCTACGTACCTCCCCTGATACTCTACCCATACCAGTACCTAAGCCCCCTATCGGCCGGGGCTCACAAACTAGGCTCGCAACTAACCAATCTTATATGTCATCAATGTACGCTCTACCCCCAAGACAGCCGTCTACGGTATAGAGATAGAGCTAAGGCATTCCCACACCTCCCCTGATGCCCTATCCGCAACTAACTCACTAGGATAGAAACAATACGCAGGTAGATCCTATCCCAACATAACTCCCTATGACATAGAGATAGAGCTAAAGCATCGTGGACAAGCCAGCGTCGACTCGGAGACCACAGTACCACATAACAATGGCCGGGACAACATCAATATCGGAGACCACTGTACCACGACCTTCCCCTGATACCCCATCCGTACCAAGCATGTTAAGATAGAATACTACAAAAGGTGCTAATGTGAAGAGCGATCCCAGGCCCATGCCCCACTCCACATACTAACGAAAACAATCACATGCCTAACAATCACATCCTATCAATGCATGAACAATAATAATAACCGAAAGTAAAGGATGGCATGTGAATATGCACAAACAACACATCTCATATAATCAGATGATTAACAATAATTTACTGTCCCTTAATTGTTAGGTTTAGGTCAGATTCCCTTACCTGACGCTCGTTCGATAACTTGCTCCACGTTGCAAGATCCAAACGATATGTCACAAAGTCCTACAATATTATTAGGATCTCATTAGAATAAACTGTTTAGGGTTTCATGTTGGTCGAAAACCAACACGGTTATAAAATACCCTCACAGAGCTGACCGGTGGCATATACCGGTCGCAGCTCTGTGGGGAAGACTGGCGACCGGTATGGTCAGCCGGTCCCCACAGACCAGCCTCCCGAGGGATACCGGTGGCAACATACCGGTCGCACCATGTGCAACCGGTATAGTCGACTAGTATGTCTCCGGAAGACCATACATGGGTTTTCGACTGACGTCGATCATCCTCCATGGATTTCCAAGGTTTCTCCTATCCATTCTAAATCTAATCTTGGAGTTAGAGTTATCCCCAACTCATTCGAGTCTCGTTTCGATGAATATCATCTCGAAACTCGAATCTAGGGTTTGACGGCAACTTAGGATTTATTGGCCAATTTAGGGTTTTAGATCAATACCTACTTTACATGGTATTGATCCACCCACACAACTAACATAGGATAAGAAGATTGATTCGAACACTTACCGTTGACTGGCGTAGCGTGAGCTTCGTCGAACGGTAATGGCGGCACCTTCTTCTTCCTCCTAGCTCCTTCTCCTTTTCCAACCTCTTTCTCTTCTCTAGGGTTTGTGAGAGATAATGGAAAGGATTTGAGGAGGCTTAAGGGTGTATTTATAGGCTAGATTTAGGGTTTAGTAACCCTACTAGGATTAGGAAACTTCTAGGATTCGAAATCAGGAAAGTGGGACCCTTAGAAGTCAATTTTCGAATTCTCGCACTTAGCTGTGCAAGCCATACCGGTCGACCGGTACCAAGACCCATACCATCGACCGGTCAACATAAAATTATGTCTATTGATCGTCTTTGGTCCGATTTCATACCTATTTATCATCCGCTCGTCCCGTCTGGCCCGATGATGATCGGAAGATCTGTCATGACACAAAACCAAGGTTTAGACCGGGTTTACGGAGTACGGGTCTTACAACTCCCCCACCCTTAAAAGAAATTTTGTCCCCGAAATTTGCATGTAGGTTTCACAGCGCAGGTGTTAGAACATGGAACAACTTTCCTTCGACCACACAACGACCTCCGTGTTGGCTCTCCTCCCCTTTCTTCTTCTCCTACTTCTTCTCCTTTCTTTTCTCTTCTGCTACCGCCTTTCCCTCTTTTCCTCAAACCGAAAACAGCAACCTGGCCTCCAACCTTTGCTGCCGCCAATTACCTCTTCTTCTCTCAGCTGCTCTCACAGATCAATCGAACTCATCACTCACCTCTGGCCGATCTCTAATCCCCCACTCTTTCTCGATCTCCTAGCCGCAGCCATGAACCTCCTATTTCTCAAATCATTCTCACCTTTACGGCTGCTGCCGAAGCTCTTTCTTCTTCTCCTTATTTTTGGCCATGGCTTTCTGCCGCCTTCTTCTCTCCTCAATTCTGGCCCCCTCTCTGGTTTCTCTCCTTGCTCGAAATCCCCTTTGAGCTCTCCTCTCTTTTTTTGACCTCCTTCCCCCCCTTTTGCTGCCGCCCTCTTTTGATTGTCTAGGTTTTTTTTTTAACCCTTAATCCAAGGGTCAGGATTCCTCCACCTGATCCCTTTTCAATCCATCTCATATGATAAAATAAGAATAGAAAAAAAAAAGCTACTACACATTTTATATTTTAAGCCCAAACCCAAGCCCATTAGCCTAACCCATTAAACTAAACCCATTGACCTTAGTTCTAAACCCAATTAAACATCCTAAAACCCAAGGACAAAAGCCCAAGCCCATTTTAGAAAACAAAAATTATCATAAACTTAAGCCCATTAAACTAAAATCTATTGACACCTAATCTAAACCCAGTCCAAACCCAATATTCTAAATCCTAAACACAAGCCTAAACTAAACCCAGCCTAAACCTATTATTCTAAATCCTAAACACAAGCCTAACCCTAAGCCCAAACTAAATCAACCATTTTTTTTCCTTTTTTGCATTTTTTTTAGATTTTTTTTTTATGTTTTTAACGATTTTACCAATTTTTTCATAATAACCAAAAATGATAGGGAAATTCTAACAAGACAAAAAATGACAAAAATACCCTTGATGAGAAATAGGCCAAAATGGGGGTCTTACACCAGCCAACCCAAGGAAACTACGAATCTCCGCAACAGATTTTGGTGCTTCCCATCCTATTATAGCAGCTATCTTACTTGGATCAACCTTGATACCGTCTTCAGATACTACATGGCCCAAGAAAGCCACTTCCTTCAGCCAAAACCCACACTTCTTGAACTTGACATAAAGCTTCTCCTTTCTCAGCCGTTGTAGGACTGCTCTCAAGTGTGTTGTATGAGCCTCCCTGTCCTTTGAGTAGACCAATATGTCATCGATGAATACGATGATCGAAGTGTCTAACATATCATGAACACTCGGTTCGTCAGTTCCATGAACGACGCTGGTGCATTAGTCAACCCGAACGACATAACTAGAAACTCATAATGCCCATATCTTGTCCTAAAAGCAGTCTTCGGAATATCTCCGGCCTTGATCTTCAGTTGGTGATACCTTGATCAGAGATCAATCTTCGAGAAACCCTTTGCACCCTACAATTGATCAAACAGATTATCTATTCTAGGCAAAGGATACCGATTCTTGATCGTTAATTTGTTCAGCTCACGGTAGTCGATACACAGCCGTACACTTCCATCTTTCTTCTTAACAAATAATACAGGTGCTCCCCAAGGCGATATGCTAGGTCGTATGAAACCCTTATCTAACAATTCTTGTAATTGGGTCTTCAACTCCTTTAACTTGGTAGGGGCCATCCTGTACGGTGCTTTAAACATCGGCGCCGAACCTGGCATAAGGTCTATCACAAATTCTGTAGCCCTGTTTGATGGTAGACCTAGGAGATCCTCTGGAAATTCTCGCACCACATCTAGATCTTCTATCTTTGGCACCTCAGCAGTGATGTCGACTACAGACTAAATAACCCACTCCCCCCTTCTCTAAGCATCTCTTAGCTTTTAGGGCGGAGAGGATCAGCTTCCGCTTCCTAGGTAACTTGGTCCCAGTGAAGCTATACTGCTTCTCCTTTTTGTCTGTAAGCACAAACTTGCTTTCACCACATAATAGGTTAGCTGAATGATGGTCTAGCCAATCCATTCCCAAGATGACATCAAAGTCTGCCATCTCGAGTAGTACCAGACTTGCTTCTAAGTCTCGGCCCTCAATACAAACTGTACATGGCCCATAATATTCAGTCAAAGCCACCTCGACTCCTAGCGGAGAGCAAACTATCAAGCTTGGGTTCAAGTGCTTGATCGGTAACTCCATTCGCTTCCCAAAGGAAATAGAAACAAAGGAGTGCGTGGCCCTAGAGTCAAAGAGTACTCTGACAGGTATACCAGCTACATTTACAATTCTTGAAATTTTATTGTCCCTTAGTTCTACATGCTCACACACACAAGGAAAGAGTAAGCTAAATAGTAAGGGGTAGAATCATACCAGTGACCACATCAGGTGATGTGGCTGCCTCTTCGGTGGTGACAGCAAATACTTTTCCTTGCTGTGGAGGTTGCTTCTTATTTAGAGTGCAGTTCCTTGCAACATGTCCCAGCTGCTGACAGTTATAACATTTGATATTCGGATTGTGCCCAGCGAACTGTGGCACAGGTGGTGCCGTATTGTTCCTTGCAGGCATTGTAGCGGACTGAGCCCTGTATGGGCGAAAAGGTCTATTGTTACCGCCACCTGAAATCTCCGTAGCGGGTCTCTTCAATCCCTTGTTCTGTGCAAAGAAGCTGTCCCTCTGACTAGATTCTATCACTCTTGCAACCTGTACAGCCTCATTGTAAATTTTCTTGTCCAGACCCAATATATGCTCTCTGATGCTTCCACGCAGTCCCATGGTGAACCTACGCGTCTTGGTCTCTTCCTCTTGCATACTTGCCCGTTCGAAGAAAAATAACTCCTCGTACCTCTGTTGATAGACATCTACAGTCGACTGAGACTGCTGTAGATTAAGGAATTCCTTCTCCATCTGATCTCTGAAACTTTTTGGGAAATATTTATCAAAGAAGGCTACCTTGAACACTGCCCAATCCACCTGTGTATGCTTTGTCTCCAGATATGCCCGTGTAGAATTCCACCAAGCATTCGCATCTTCCTTCAGCATATGAGTGGCAAACAGAACCTTCTCATCTTCTGTACAAGTCATCAGATGAAAATTCTTCTCCATTTTAGCAACCCACTGTGCTGGCCACAATGGTTTCCCTGTCTTACCTATGAATGAAGAAGGCTTCAACTTTAAGAATCTATCCACCGCTCGACTCAGATCATGCTACCCCTGTGTATTCATCCCGTACCATGGTGGTGGATACGGATAGGCTCCCTGATAAGCAGAAGATGATGGAAACTGATGCGGTGGTTGTACATTCTGTGCTTGGCCCATCGGCCCTGGACTACCATGCGTTGGTAGTGTAGTATTATTCCCTCCAGACTCAGGCGTACCTTCAGTGGGAACATGACCCAGTGACCTGAACATCTTTAACATCTCGCTCAGGAATGCTTTCTGCTGAGCTTTCATTTGATATACTAGATTGGTAACAATTGTCCCAGAGTTTGTGTGAGGAGGGCCAGGAAAATTTGTCGGTGCCCTTGGAACCTGCTCTTCCTCAACTACCGGGCTTGGCTCTCTAACATAGCCTGGTTTTACATGTTCTTCTTCATCCTGGCGCACCTTAGAATGGTAACGCTTTCGGCCCCTACGACCGATTTCGCCTACCATCTCAGACTATTCTGTTTGGATCTGAGAATAAGACATAACACATGAGAACAATAATAGTAGTGTTAGTCTTGAACAATGTATGGCGATAAGTCGAAAAGGAAATTTAAATTGCAAATATTTTTTTTTTTCATAAATTTTCTGGCCTTTCTTTAGTTGACCAGTCGTGACATATCGGTTGCGACTCTGTGGAGAAATGGGGCGACCAGTATAGTCGACCGGTCAAAATTTCATTCTGACCAAGACATAACGGTCGCAGTACCCTAGGGGGTACCGGTTGACCGGTATGGGCAAAACCATCGACCAGTATGCCCAAAAACCCCTTAAAATCGTGAAAAAGTGAGTTTTTCTCACTTTTCCTCTTCTTCTTTTTCTCCGGTGGCGATTTCTCTCTGGCTCCTGAGTTGCTACAGTCCGACCGGTGATCCTAGAAGTCATTTTATTCCTATCAAGACTCAGCACCTCGTCTCCAGGTAAGCCTCTTCCCTCTCTATCAAATTTTTACAAAATTTTCATCTCGTCTTTACCTAAAATTTTAGGTTTTTCTTCGATTGGAAGATTCTAACAGTAGGAACTTCTTTCCTTCGGCTTAGGAAGGGTTTAGAGACCCCTAAGAGCAAAAACCCTCAACTAATTTGGACTTCCACCGAATGGTTTTAGTAAAAATCAAAATTTTCTAGTTTTTAACCTAGGTTTTGTAAAAATTTTGAATTTTCTTGAATTTTTCTTATTTTCTCAAATCTATTGCTTGAATTGTCACACCCCAATTCTGATCCAACCAGAATGGTGTGAGTGAACCGTCATTGAACCAACAGTTCACACCAGGATCTCAAATAGACCGTGTCCACTCATACAAACCATTGCACATAACCACAATCAGAATATAATAAATACAGCGAAAGTTTTAAAATAAGAATGAATAGAGTATCTATTGATAAATTTTAATAACATAATCAATTATTCAAAATTCTTAAACATAAATAAATATCTTTACATCTTTTTAATCCAACTTAAAATAACTGAAATAAATAAATAAAATCAAAGGTACACGCAGAAAGAACACTCGCATGAAGCGTCATGCTCGTCCTCTACTGCCTGTACTTCCAGGGCAGCAACGCCACCATACGCCGACGCGTTCATATAGTCATCCACCGTGTAACCTGCATCAACATCTAAAAACAATGTACGTACAAAGGGTGAGATCACAACTTAGCTCAGTAAGACAATCAAACAGTTTCACAATATTATGCATGAGTAACAATCATTTTATGTTGTGGTCTGGTTTAAGTTTGCAATGTGCTATAGAAAGGTTTGGTGGCCGCCTCACCTCTATACACGAGTGTGTGGCATCGCACAATATATCACACCACCACCGACCCACATGCACCCATCATGGAATAGAGATAGAGCTAAGGTATACACACACCTCCCCTGTTACTCCACCCATACCAGTACCTAAGCCCCTACTGGCCAGGGCTTGTAAACTGGGCTCGCAACTAACTAATCCTATATGTCATCAATGTAGGCTCTATCCCAGTACAGTCGTCTACGGCATAGAGATAGAGCTAGAGCGTGCAGGCCGGGCTGGAGACCACAATACCTCACCTCCCCCTGATACCCTATCCGCAACAAGTATACTAGGATAGAACAATACGCAGGTAGACCCTATCCCAACATAACTCCCCACGGCATAGAGATAGAGCTAAAGCATCGTGGCCAGGCCAGCGTCAACATCGGAGGCCACAGTGCCACATCAACATGGCCAGGTCAACGTCAACATCAGAGACCACCGTAACACGACCTTCCCCTGATACCCCACCCGTACCAAACATGTTAAAATAGAATACTACAAAAAGTGCTAGTGTGAGGAATGATCTCAGGCCCCATGCCCTTCCCATTCGACACACCAACGAAAACAATCACATGCCTAATAATCACATCCTATCATATGGAATATGCATGAACAATAATAATAATTGGAAATAAAAGATGGCATGTGAATATGCACAAACATCACATCATATATTCAGTGTCATTAACAAAGATTTGTTGTCCATTAATTATTAGGGTTTAGGTCCGATTTCCTTACCTGACGCTCGTTTGATAGCTTTCTCCATGTCGCAAGATCCAAACGTGCTATCACAAAGTCCTACATAATATTAGGGTTCAATTAGAATAGTTTCTTAAGGTTTACGTTGGTCAAAAACCAACGATGTTACAAAGTTACACTCACAGAGCTGACCGGTTACATGTACTGGTCGCAGCTCTATGGGGAAAATTGGCGACCGATATGGTCAGCCGGTCCCCATAGGCCAGCCCCCCGGAAGGTACCGGTCGCAACATACCGGTCGCACAGGGTGCAACCGGTATAGTCGACCGGTATGTCTCCGAAAGATCATACACTTGGTTTTTCGACTGCCGTCGATCATTCTCTATTGATTCCAGGGTTTCTTCTATCCATTCTAAGTCTGGGCTTTAAGTTAGAGTTATCTCCAACTCATTCAAGTCTAGTTTTGATGATAATCATCCTAGAACTCGAATCTAGGGTTTGACGGCAATTTAGGGTTTAATGCCCAATTAGGGTTTTAGATCAATACCCGCTTTGCATGGTATTGATCCACCCATACAACTATCCTAGAGTCATAGAGTAAGAAGAATGATTCAAACACTTACCGTTGACTGGCATAAGGTGAGCGTCGTCGAACGACAAGGGCGGCACTTCCTTCTTCCTCTTAGCTTCTTCTCCTTTCCAACATCCTTCTCCTTTCTAGGGTTTGTAAGAGATAATGGAAAGGATTCTAGGAGGCTTAGAGGAGCTTAAATAGGCTAGGAATTAGGTTTAGGAAGCCTCTTAGGATTAGGAAAGTCTTAGGATTCAGAATTGAAAAAGTGGGATCCACAGAGATCCAATTCCGGATCTTGCTAGTATACTGCGCAGACCATACCGGTCGACCGGTACCAAGACCGGTACCATCGACCGGTATGAGTAAAATCATACTTATTTTGGTCTGTTTGGTCGATTTCGTACCTGATTGTCATCCGCTCGTCCCGTCTGGCCCGGTGATGATCGGAAGACCTGTTACGACATGAAATCAAGGTTTAGATCGGGTTCACGGAGTGCGGGTCTTACTTTGGATGGGAGCCCACCAGCTTATCACTTCGACAAAGGATTTGGTGCAGGGATTGACAATTGGCTGGTTCATTTTGAGGTCTGTCCTTTTCAGAATGCAGATCTCTGTAACTTTCTACAGTTAGTTTTAAGTTGTCTTAAACAATTTTTTCCACCTTCCTAAATTTTCACTTGCCAATAATTTAATCTACAAAGAACATGACATGAGTCTGTTGGCCCTCGTTTTGTAATTGTTGGCAAATTGGGCTAACTGGGCCAAGTTTGATGAGAGAGAGTGTTTACAGACCCTACAGGCAATGTGGCAGTGAAACAGGCGATGTGGCTTTGTTACAAGTGATGTGACAGTGTTTATCACAGTGTTGGGTTAGATACCTTCTGAAGCATGAAAAATGGAGGAAATCTATAGAGAGAGAAAGAAGAGAGAGAAGCCTGTAGAGAGAGAGAGGAGAGAGAAAATAGTGGGACCCAGGTGTGGGTGGGACCCACTGGTTGCCAGGTTGGCTGAGGACCAGCCGCGGCATCACATAGCTGAGGCTAGCCATGGCTTGGCATGCCACAGCTGCATGCTAGGCGGCAGCCATGGCATGCCCAACAGTAGGCCCGCAAGGCAGCAAGGCCCGCAGGCCCATTGCTGCATGGCTATGCCCTCCCCTCTGACGCGCTCTATATCTTTGACAAAAGTTCTAGAGAGAGAAGCTTTGGGTCGGATGGGATGCTTAGAGAGAAGCACCATTCGGCCAAAATCATTCTCTACAGGGTCTTTGTAATGCACATTGGTTACAGGCGCCTTTTTTCTATATTCTCAGGGGCATTTTAGGAAGACAAATATGGAGAAGATGCGAAATCGGGTGCTAAAAAGGAACCACGTATGCAAGATCCAGATCGTATGGCCCAGAAAAATGAGGGATTGCGTACATATCAGGCGGTCACGTCAGATGCTATCACGTGTTTAGTGATTGGTTAGAGGTAAGTTAAATTAGTGAGCCGCGTCATATTGAAACAGAGTCTCGATTCCATGTGGCGCATATTTTATACAAGAGTGGCGTAGATCGAGATCCAAAGGGCATCGTTCATGCTGAAGATCGGAGACGCTAATTATCCAGATCCATTGGCGCATGTCAAATCCTGCCATTAATAGACAGATCCAATAGCTAGCACAGAAGATCCCATATCCGCCAATGCGATCACGACAGCGCATCGGCGGTGCGGCTACGGTGCGGCGCGGGTGCGTGTTTATAAAAGGAAAGATTCTCTTTCCTTATCTGTGATTCGTCGAACTTCAAATTGCCATATCTTCTTCATCCGAGCTCCAAATCGGTCCGTTCAAATTGAAGCTTCCATATTTTTGGATGCTCTACCTATTGGGTGCCGTTGGGAGTCATGAAAAGGTTGGAAAATATTAAGGAGTGTGCTTTGAAGCTACAAAGAGTGATTTTGCCAGTTTGTGTGTCCAGTGAGATGATTCATCACCATCTCCCTCTTCTCTGTACATCAACGAATTGTTGAATCCCTGAGAGAGGTTGGTAGGCTGTTTATTGTTCATTCATGGTGATTGTGGAGGAGATGGGAAGCCTATGATCAAGACGAGCTCTATGGTTTAAGCTTCACTATCATTGAAGGCTGTTCAAAGTTCCTCAAAGCAGTGTGGAGCGTCAAAAATTATTGCTGACAATTCAAGAATATTGGTTGTGAGATTTTCTCATTCCCTATCTCTTTAAATAATTTTTATGCACTGTATGCTAGTATAGGTGAAAGAAAAACAGTAGAATACCTATCTAGCTTGTGGGTTTCATTGTAGGGCAATTCTTATAAGCCCCAAAATATTTTATTTGTGGTGTGTTCAGTGGGTGCTGGACACTGGCTTTATGCCTGAATTTTGGCGTTGTTACGCCCTCTCAGTTTTATGCTGGGAAAATCTAGGGTTAGTATCCTTGTCTGTAAGAGACTAAAAGTTGAGTATTGAGTAAGTACGGAGCCCGTGGGGCATTACTCCGTGGATTAGCCATCACATACTGTGGTGGTGAACCACGTAATATCTTTGTGTTCTGTATGTTTGCTTTCTGGTATATTTTGGAGTGTGTGGAATGGTTTGCAGGATGGGTGTACAAATCTGGTAGACCTGGCCACTGAGTGGTAGCGAGGTGGATTTGTATACGATTATGTGTATTGACAAATCAAATATCCAACAGCTCTGGGCAGCATTGATTTTATCAAGAAAAAATTTCAGACACTGATTCACCCCCCCTCTCAGTGTCATATCAAGTTCATCAATTGGTATCAGAGCACCAGGCTCAGTGACAGCTTAATCAGCAACTGAGAAGATCAGAATAAAGATATGTCACCAAGAGAAGGTTCAAACAAGCCCCCATTGTTTGATGGGATAGATTTTGTTTTTTGGAAAAGGAGAATGGAGGTTTATGTAGGATCTCTTGGTTATAATGTTTGGGCTTCTGTGAAAAATGGCTACATACCACATGACATAAATGCTCACACTGTAGTCGACAAGAAGAATTTTGAGAATAATATAAAGGCTTTCAATGCCATTCAAGGGGGCTGACAAATAGTGAATTGGCTAAAATCATGGACTGCAAGACAGCAAAGGAAGTATGGGATAAACTGATCAACATATATGAAGGAGATAAGAAGATCAAGACTGTCAAGCTGCAAACATTCAGAGGTCAGTTTGAGAATCTGAATGAGGATGAGACCATTGATCAATACATGAACAGGGTTAATGAAGTGGTCAATTCCATTAGAGGACTTGGTGAAGACTTAAAAGGTCATATTGTTTGTCAGAAAATTTTGAGGTCTCTCACTCCAAAATTTGAGTCAAAAGTATCAGCTCTTGAAGAGACCAAGGACTTGGAACAGGTTACTAATGATGAAGATGATACAAAA
>CM053267.1:62197585-62217600 GCA_028583415.1 Protea cynaroides | reverse complement strand
ACTACTTCGGACACGGTACTAGAATCAGTGCGGCTGGTGGTTGAGGTGTTTGAGGTCTTTGGGTGGCTACCCACGTGCAGCACTTTTTTTCCGATCGGCATTGGTATAGCATGTGCTATCTGGAACATCATTCCCCATTGTTGCTTGCATTTGAGCGTGCTTGTTGCATTTGTTGCGACTTGTTGCGCTAGGTTCATAACCACGGTTGCCGACTCCGGTGGTGGAGGGTGGCAAGGGATTTGTAGGTTGCGACCCGGTTTCTCGGTGGTGTAACCTGTGGATTACCCACGTGCATATATATTTTCTTGACTTGGCTTCCTCCACGGGTGGTGGTGGTGGAATTGTGTTTCGGCTCTCGCCCTCGGTTACTCACGTCCACCCATATTTTCCCTCGACAATGGTGATGCCGAAAATCATTAAAAGACGTGAGGCAATCATTTATACTTCATGTAGATATGCTAACCGATGTTATTTTCAAATTTTCAGATCATTCTGGGAAAAATCTTGTCTTTTCTATGCGGGGTCGATGGTGGGGTCGATGGTATGTCCCACCCTAGGATCCGACCACGGGAAATCACACATTTTTCCCAAGAGCCGGGGTCGATGGGGGTCGGAGTATATCCGGCCCGGGGTGCGACCCCCCGGTTCTCTGTCGAGGATCCCGAGAGCGCGGGTCGATGGGGGTCGATATGGGGGTGGATTGTTCTGTCGAGATTCTCAGGCCCGGACCAAAAATCAGATTTTAAGGTCCGGACTGAGTTTATTTTCCATTCTTCCTTCCCTGTTTCGACTCGTCTCCTTCCTCTGAGTTACTACAGTGCCAACTCTACTACATTGGTCATTTGGGTTCCTTGTTTCGACGCCTACACCTTCCCTACAGGTATGTATCTTACCTTTACATGTTTTTAGGTTTTCTTTTCTAGGTTTTCACTGTATATCTCGTTTTCTTCAAATTAAACTTTTTCGGTCGTAAAAATTTGATTTTTATTGGGGCTTTGTTGTTGGTGACTCGAGGAACGAAAGCCCTCAAAAAATATTTGAGTTTCATCGGTGGTTATCGGAAACTCAAAATTTTCACTTTTGCCTTAATTTTATCAAAATTTTGAATTTCTTGAAATTTCTTGCAATTCAATCTAATTAGTTGTAATTTCGACTGTTTGAATCTCATAAGTTGGTTTAGGATCTATGTACGTCCTCCTGCCCACGTGTATGGGTGAAAAGTGAGGCTTTTGGTCAACTTACGTCGTTATAATGTCAAATTTTTAGATTTTTCTACCATATTAACACATTATCTATTTATCTTTCTTATTTGCAGTTACTATGGCCCGTACCAAAGTACCTAGAGTTCGCGACCGTCTTCGTTTCCGTTCCAATGAAGCCGAGACACAGTATGCCCACTACGCTTCGCAAGAGAAGGTAGGGAGGTCGCAAGGTGAACTTGAGTTAGCCTTGTTCAATGTGGAGAGGCATTTGGTGATATGGGATGGCTCCCTATCATCACTTATGGCGCTTTCTACGCCTACGACTTGATACGCCGTTCTATTGTAACCTCAGGGTGGTAGGGGATTACAATGATGTGGGGAGGGGTGATGGTTGCGCATCATGAGCTACGTCGAGGAGTTGACATCTCATTTGATTATCGGCAAGCGGCCGACCTACAGCATTTCCTGTGCTGGCCCCATGGTTTTGCGTGCTCGGAGAGCCCCAATTCTTCTCTCCTCGGATGAGGGCCGAGAGCGATAGTCGGCACATCCGACCCGGCCGTTGGCGGATGAGAGTGTGCTATCTGCGTTCGGATCCACGGGTATATTGCAAGATCATACGAAGCATAACGATACCGCGAGTGGTCATTACGTGAGGTCTCCCGGACGACCCAGTATCTTCTATCTTGTTTATGCACTAGGCAGCCCGTGCGCCTTCCATACATCATTATGCGTACCATGATCGGGTGCCACGTTGCCAAGTCCCACGGCAACCTTCCCTATGGCGCATGATCACTACCTTGCTGTACATGGATGTGGACTCCATACCACCTCCTTCACCTACACATATTACTGGAGCTAGTACTTCTTATGCGGCTGGTCCTTCTCATGTGGCTGGTCCTTCACACCCACCTTCTGATATGATGGAGATATTGCATGAGATCAGAGAGGTTCAGCGTAGATCTGATCTGAGGATGGGGGAGTTACTAGACGCTCAACGTATGAGAGTGGATGAGCTACTAGACGCCCAGCGCATATCGGACATAAGGATGGGAGAGCTCATAGAGGCTCAACGTCGGTCAGATACGCGTATGGAAGAGCTTTTGGGTGCTTTCGGTAGCGTGTTGATCGACAAGTTTGGGTCTCACAACTAGTCTTGACGACCCGGACTCGGGTAGCCTGGTTGACTAGGAGTCTAGGCCGAGGGATTATGACGGAGCACCGTGAGGCACCGCCTCCTCCTTCACCTCCGACTTCATGATTGTATTTATTTTCTTTCTTTGTACTATGAGTAACTGTCCGGATTGTGGACTGTACTCTGCTTTAGTTATTTATATACTTTTGTTTCTCTCTCATTGTATTTAAAATTATTCTCTCTTTAATAGATGCATTATTCTCTTTTCAAATTTGGTCTCAACATTACTTGTGTTTATAGTGTGTTAATATTACAGTTTTTACTTTTATCCTATCTCAGTTCACAATTCGTCGTGAAGGTATGCTAGTTTAGCGGACACGGCCTGAGATGCTCTGATACCAAGTTGTCACACCCCAATTCCGCACTATTCAGAATGGTGTGATGAACCGCTAGCAAACCAACGGTTCAACCAGGATCTCTGACAGACGATATCCATTTTATCTAAACCTCATACATCCACATTAATAATTAGAGTAAATACACAATAGCAGAAGTCTTATAGTAAAATGAACTGAGAAATCTAACTGTGATAATCATATTTAAATAATAAATTATTCTGTATCAATTAAGACATAAATAAATATCAATTACATGTCTTTACTAAATCCAAGTAATGAAAATAAAATCTAATCGAATACGCATGAGTTGCACTCGCAAGAGGAGTCATGCGTATCCACTTCGTCTTCAACTTCTATCACCACCATGTGCCCGCACACTGGAGCATTGACATAATCTTCGACGGTAGTACCTGCATCATCAACTAAAAATATTCGACGTCGAGGGGTGAGCACACATCATGGCTCAGTGAGCAAACAAAACAATGCTACAATACATATGCATGCATTCAATTCATATCTTTGGTCTGGTTTTAAGTTTGCAATGCGCAATAGAAATGTTCGGTGGTCAAAGGTTAACGTTTATTGACCCCTCCTCTATACACAAGGTGTGGAAGTACGCCCAAAGGTTAACGTTTATTGTCGTCCCCATCCACCCTACTATGAACATTGTACAACAAAGGTTAACGTTTATTGCTGTACAGTGCCATACCAACACGTAAGCCCCTGCTGGCAAGGGCTTGCAAACTAGGCTCGCAACTAACCAATTCTAATGTCAAACAGTGTATCCAAGGCCTCACCCCAACATCCCTCAGAACGTCCATAGAGATAGAGCTAAGGCCCTTTGGTAAAGTCAGAGACTACAAGGACCGAGACCACCTCCCCTGATACTCTACGACATAATAGTTCTGCTAAAGTAATGGCGATACGACGATGCTAATGCACAAGACTTGAGTTAGAGATAGAGCTAGAGTGCTGAGGGCCAGCCTATGACACCCTCCCTGATACTCGCTTTCATCAAGTACATCAACAACACACATACTTTCACATGCCTATTCCTATCATCATCATCATCATCACATTATAAACAATAAAGTAAATATGCATGAACAAATAATAGAAATATTGGATGACATGTTGTATGCACATTACAAACATATTCGCATAGAATCAAGCATAGCATTGGACTCAAGAAATAAAAACAGTTTGTTATTAATCAATTAGTTTTTAGGTCTTGTTTCCTCACCTTAACTTGATCGTAAGTCCTCGTTCAAGCTTTAAGAATAACCTTTATATTGATATTATATTGCTATAAGACCTAACAAAGTCGATAGAATTTAATTAAAATTAATTCGATTTTAAAAACCATCTTTGTGGCGGGGTTCGATGCTGGGTCCGAGTTTTGATCGACCACGGGTGCGACCACCCCTGATGCGGGCTTCCCGACACCGGGGGTCGATGCTCGAGTGCGGTTGGGTCGATTGGCCATCGACCCCCCATGCGACCCCCCTGTGGGTTTTGTTAATTTCTCTTCCTTCAGTCCATTCTTCGTGTTTGGGGTCCTATGACTTGCTCCTATAGTCCATTCCATGGCCTAGAACCTTGATTCATTCACCTATATGGTTTTCATGACTTTCCCCATGGTTTTCCATGAAAATATAACCATGGGTGGGTGATTTGGGTTTCTCCGAGATCACACCCTTTTCATTATCTACACTAAGGTCTTTAGAAATTCATGGAAGTAGTGTGCATACCTGAGAAGAATACTCATTCTCTGCAACTATTCTCCTTTTGCCTTCTTCTCTTCTTTCCTTCTCTTCTTCTTCTCTTCCTTCTCTTCTCTTTCTCTCAATTCAATTAGGGTTCTAAAAGGAGTGAAAAAGGCTTAGGGACGTCCTATTTATAGAGTAGAAACTCCTAAAATAAGTCACATTGAGATTAGGAAGGAATCCCATTGAAATTAGGAAAGTTTCCTAATTTCCGGTTCATGTTGTTTTTACCGAGTACCGGGGATCGATAGGGGGGTCGGAGATCTCGTTGACCCTTGGTCCTTAAAATGTCCGATCCCCCATGTAAAACTTGGGGTTTAACTTTTATACTGGGGGGGGGGGGGGGTCCGACCCTCCCTTGCTGGGTATGCGATCCTCCCCTTATTTTGAGTGTTTTTGGGTCAGTTTAATACCTGGGTTCGTGATCTCCTTCATGCACGTGATCCATTTGGTTCGACCATAATGGGTAGACCTAGTTCAAGGTGGTAAGACCGGATTAATTTGATACGGGTCTTACAACTCTAATGTTTGCTGTCAGCAACATCTACAAAGATTTGAGAAGAATTATAACCCGCAAGTTGGATGTCGTAGTAGATTACAACATCCTCTTTCGAAGAAACGAAAGAAAAAGAAAACAAAAGAAAATAGAGAGAAATCGTCCTTTCAGTAAGAGAGAGGAAAACACAGTGGTCCCAAGAATCATAGCTAGAAGAACAACGAAAAGTAGCAATAATCCAAAGATCCATCCCAGACAAAGCCAAGAGTTTTTTCTGTTCCTTCGATCAGCAGTAGGCAGCTTCGTCTTCCCATCCTTTGGAGTCGTTGAGTCCATTGCAACCAATAATAAACCTGGCAAAAACTAATACGAAAAATACTGACACAAACAAAAGGTAAAATTCCTAGAAAAACTGGGACTTTGGAATTTGGAAGTAACTGATACGTGAAGAGAGAGAAACGAACACGGACAACTTGCTCTATCCAAAACTCTGGATCCTATACACGACTGCAATTGACTCGATTATCATGGAGCGACTCAAATTTCCACTAGACCCTGCGATGAAAATTGATTTGAATGTGACCCTTAACATGGATATTTCAATTACAAACCCCAACAAGGCCAGTTTCAACCAAATAGAGCTATAACAGGAAAACATCAAGCATAGGAAAAGAAGCGAGATAAAGCTGAATTGACCAAACCTAAGAGCTACAGAGCAAGCACAGTAATGGAAATGAGCGCGATCACATATGAATTAATCTTTTCAACAGTCCCATAGCCTGCAACGCCTCAATCTCTCTTTGATCGCCAAGACGCAGTGATTACTTGGGGAATAGAAATAAAGCAATTACCAGTGCAAATTATCACATGCCATTTAGAAATTCCGAGAACGAAGAGTTACATTACAATTCATTGATAAAACGAATAGCTTAAAATAACGCTTCGGTCCTTTCTCATGCACCGACGGTCCTTTCTCTTTTTCCTTCTTTCTATAACTGCTCCAGTCTTTTGTCCATCAAAGCCCAACTTCCCCAGGGATGAAGTGGAAGGGGAAGCGGCGATGTCCCAGGCAATATTTCTCCCAAGCGGACGGTTGAGATGAACACCACCATTACGATATTGACCAATTGGCTTCTATTGGATTCCAACATGTACTCCAATGAAGGTAAATAGTACTAGTTATGTAATTTGTAAATTTATTTTTGTGGGAGAAGGTAAAATAGTAAGGTACTAAAGGATAATTTTATCATTATATTATTTTTAACCTTGCCATGTCATCACATAACAAACAGGTTTGTTAAGTCAGGATCTGTGTGATATATATTTAACATCTGAGGGGAGGGGGTGAGTGATATTATTGGTAAAATTGGGGGTTGGATGACTTAAAGGGAAAATATGGCCCGGGGTTGTGGGGGGAGGGTGTGAAATAATAATAATAATAATAATAATAATAATAATAATAATAATAGAGGGGAAGTAGTTGATGAGTAGAGGCTTGAAGGTAGTATACCGAGCTACTTCTCAGTGGGAATGTGGGCTACTAACATGGACTTGCAGAGAGATGTAGGGTTCACATCTTGAACATGCAGATTGCTTGCTTACCAGGGATAGTAATAATTACATGACCAAAGTAACATCCATTTATTATAGTCACTCCGCTGCTCACATACAAAGAAAAATATGCCCATCTTACAAAGTAAGACAAGTTAAAACACAGGATACAGGTTTATTATATTACCATACATAATACAAGGAACTCCAATCCTCAGTATCAGCCTGATCTGACAAAAATGTGACGAAGTTCATCAGACGTTAATGCCCTTCCAAGTGTCTTTTGCATATTTCATGAAGGCACCGATCTCTTCTGGTCCATTGATATACCCATTGCCATCTAAGTCATTTGCTGTCATGGAACCCTTGGCTCCCAAACCTGCAGAGTCCTCTTTCCAATTTGCTTGAGGAAGCTCACGATCTCTTCCATGCTTATACGACCATCACCATCGGTGTCGAATTTTTGGAGAAAACTTTGCATCTCCTGGTTAAGAAGCTGAGCCATTTTTGTTACGCTAGCTAGTGGTTGTGTTGAACTCAAAAACAGAAAATTAAAAGAAAAGCAGTCGTAGGTATGTCAAAACTCTCTCGCTAGTGGGCTTTTATAGAGGGCGGACCCCAAACCTTGTTAATCTTTAGGCCAACTTATCGCAATTGGGAGGTCAGAAATGAAAACTTTTAAGTGCGTTTGTGGAAGTTAGTGGGATTGAATTCTGTTTTCCACTATCAGGTAATGTTATTGGCTGGAAAGGAATAAAAATATTTCTCCTAAATCCATCATAAAGAATCCAACAAGAGGATCAAGGAAGGTCGCACAATTATTGAACGGTTTGTCTTAAAAACAAACCAAGTGTTCGTTTTTACTAATATGAAACGGTTTTATGTTGCTACAATGAGAGAGGACTAATGGTCCCACAATTATTGATGAAACCATACATAGCTTCTTTTTCACTCCTTTGTAGTATTCGTGGGATTCAATCTTGTCTTTGCACTAACCCGGAAAAGTATTGCCTGATCAAAACGAATATAATTTTCTCCAAAATCATTAACATCTAAATATTCCACAATTATGGAGTGCTTTCTTTTGTAACCCAACACAGTGTTTTCAACCCATCTTTAAAATAGAAGATGATGGCTTCAGCTTTTCAGTCTATTTCTACTTTATGTTACTACCCTAGAAGTGGACTGATGGTCCACCAATTATTGCTACCCGAGAAAACTATTGGCTGAAAACCAGTAGAATCTTCTTCAATATTATTGTTAACATCTAAATATCCAACGATTATTGAATGTTTTCTTTTGTAACCAAACACAGTGTTTTCTGAAACTCATCCTTCATATAGAAGATGATGGCTTGAACTTTTTTGTCTATTTCTATTTTATGTTACTACCAAGTGGACTGATGGTCCCACAATTATTGAAGCCAGCATGCTTGGGTGCTTTTCCTATATCCAAATCTGTTATATTCTTAGAGGTATTAATAATTTATTTATCCCTTCAAAAAAAAAAAAAAAAAAATGTACGTACTACGAAGCCCATGCATTGTCTACCTTTGTGTGTAAAATTTGGATGGATGGATCAAAATTCTATAGATAAATAAAGAGCATTGGGATGTGTATACCAAATTTGAGCATTAGTTGAGTTACTACATATATTTAAGTGGGCTAATTTTTATTAGTTTGGTAGATAGTTTCATTTAAAGAATTATTTGAAACGTTTTTCTCGTTAAAACTTAAAAGTCAACAAAAATTTTATTATAGATTGTTAGGACACTGGGGTATGTAGTTGTCATTGTTGGCAACATACTGATGTCGTGTGGAGTTACAGAGGTCACTCAATTGATTTGTTAGCTTTTCGGATGCTTATAATGCGTACAATATTGAGTTGATCGGGTTTGGTCGGTGAGTTGATTGGGTTTTGACCCGATAACGAATCAATCATCCTCCACATCGGTTCAGTGACGTTCTGAGGCAAAACTATATGTTTTTTGATGCGTGGGAATGTCACGACACATGTGGTAATGGTTTGATAGCGAAATTCGAAGTTGCGTTTAGAACTTATCATTTTGAGACACATTTTAATTGGTCACATAATATTTTTATGAGAAGCTTTGAATAAGAAACATGTATAGCATTGAGTTAGTTTCACGATGCACTTTGTGAATTCTTATTTCAATATCGTATGAAGAATCTATTACCAGTTTTCCTAAGTTGCCTAAAAAAGATATAAAAAAAATCCAAGTTTTAAAGCTCTTGGTTAGTTCTGTATACACAGGTGTACACACAGGTGTACATATCGTAATTTTATTTTTGTTTTATACTTTCCTGTAAATACTAAAAGATGGAAGCCCCTCCTTTTTATTTCAAGATGTCATATAAAGTAGATCCAATGGATCAAGAAGTTGCCATGTCAGCCAAAGGCAGATCCAATGGCTGAAATCAAAAGGGTGGGATTCTGACGGAGAAGTTGCTCCTGCATCAAATCTGATTAGATGATGCAATTTATTAAGCTACATTCTCCCACATGGAAGCTCCCTTATGCTGTGTAGTGCGCGTGCATGGTCTATTGTGTAAAGATTCCATTTGAAGGTTCACATTAAACTCGCTTTTACTAATCAGCGTCAGACAATCTAACGCACCAGATTCCACCCGCAGTTCGGAAGAACGATCAGATGACTGAAATGGCAGCCGATCAGATGGCTGAAATGGCAGCCGACATATGGTGACGTGACAAAATGTCACGAGATTCGATCAAGGCCACTCTTTTGCATTCAACTGTTCATCGATCAACAGCTGAGAGTATTTTGAGGCCTTTTTGAACCTGAATTGAGCCAAATTTTTTTACACAGTCTTGAAATTCGAGCCTGAACGTATTTGTAGTGTCCAAAGAAGAAAAAAGTGAGAAAAAAAAAGGGTTTTAAGGAAAAAAAACTCTTATTGATAATCGAGATGGCCTATTTGATGATTTGATCGTTCTCTACATGGATTTTTTGGTATCGTCAAAGCATCATATGGTAGAGTATCATTGGTAGAAGTGTCCCTTTTACACAGTTTCATATTTTTGTCAGTCTAGGATTGTGATTGAGGTATAAAACCCAGATTGTAAATGTAATCAGGGTGGGAATTGTATTTTATCATTATTATTTGTAACTCTGTTGCGTGGTTACTTGATAGGGCTTGGGGTTGTAGCCCTTAGTTCTTGTGGGTGCAAGGATAGAAGCAGGTATTTGTTTTTGGACTGTTGTAGCAGTCAAAACTTGAGTGGAAACATATAGAGTAAATATGAATCTTTATTAGGGCATTACTCCGTGGACTAGCCTTTCACATACTGTGGAGATGAACCATGCATATCTTGGTATTTATTTATCTTGGTTATTGGATTGTGTGTGATTTACAGAGTGGGTGTGCACTGCCTAGTAGACCTAGCCAACTTTTTGTTGTGAGGTGGGTTTGCATACGAATGTGTGATATTGGTAAAATTGGGATTGCCCCAACCAGTCTATGATAACCGTTCAGAGAAAGTTTTTGGACACATTGATTCACCCCCTCCTCCCTCTCAATGTCAATCTGGGACGTCATAGAAAAAAAGTACTAGTACAAAAAAAACACAAATTTACAGCTCATAAACCCACATTCGGCATTATCATCAGTAGGAGGAAACCATAATTAACAAAACGAAACCTATGACACTCAGAAGCGTCCCAGCTTACATCCCTTCGAGCAATATAGCATAAGAATTCCAATGAGATGACATTTGATAGCACAATATAAGGAATAAGGAATTGGTGTAAACTACAGGGGTAGTATGAGTCAATTGTCCTATTAAAAGATACCAAGAACACCATGCCAGGTAAACATAGAAAAATGGCAGTGTCAAAAAATGTGATAAAATGGGGTTGAAATCGTCTCCAATTATTGGAGGCTCCAATCGCCCATCCAGCAGTTGGAGTTAACCAGGCACACCTATCAATGTATTGATAGACGCGACCAGTTAACTCCAACCACAACATTGGCGATTGGAACCTCCAATAATCGGAAACGAATTGGACTCGATAAAATAACTCAACATCCTTCTGACACAAGAAACACCGTGAAACCATAGTTACCTCACGCCTCATAATCATATCATCAAATGGAAGGGGCATGACTACTCCAACGCGAAGTGAAAACCGAAACACTAGGATGCAGGTATTTATTCCACACCAAGGACGCCCATGGGGAGATGGGATTTTTTACCCTAAGCTCACTCGATATGCCGATTTAACAGAAAAATCCCCATTCTTGGAATCCGCTTATCCTTGACACCAGGACCTGGAATTAAGATTTATATAATCAAATTGAAAAATCGGCTCTAGCAACAAAGATGATACTGCAGGCTACACCAATTGAGCTTCAGTGATGAAATCCGACACCTGAGACCGCATGCCAACAATAAACCTCTGAATGTAATCCAATCGCCTCAACATGATAGATGCACCCCCTACCCACACATCCCTACAAAAGTCAATGGAAGATCCGTCTCCCACGATACAGCAAGTCTTACTCGAGACACAATACCTAACTTTTTTCAACCCCATCCACACCACCGAGCAATGCACAATAATCTTCAAAGATCCCTCTTGATTATAATAGCATCCTCTCATAAATCTAGCAAAACTGGAGTCCATTCTTTTGTCGCACAACATTAGCAAGCATAGAAAGATTTACATCCCTCAACTGCCGAATGCCCAACCCTTCTTACTTCTTAAGCTAACAAACAGACTCCCATCGCACAGTGATCGCCATTCTAGATACCGGATCAATACTCCATGTGATGTTCCACATCCACTGCTCCGCCAACTTAATAAGAGATGCTGGCCAGTAATAAATTGCAAAGTTATCTACTGGCATACTTGAAAGGACAGACTGAACCAATTCTACACAGCCTGCTAGAGATAATAAGCTCCTCTTCCACCCATAAAATTTAGCTTTATAGCGATCCATCATTGGCATCACGAACTTTCTCCCTTAAAAATTTCCACACTGAGATACCTAGTAGGAAAATACACCCAGAGAAGCCCAGAAGAGACACTAGCTTGTTTTTCCGGGATGTAGAAAGTTGTCGTGGATAAATTCTACTACTCTTCACCATATTTAACCATTGACCGGCATAAGCTTTATATCACTCAGGAAAAGTCCTTCAAACATCAGCATTGATGAAAATTAAAATGTCACCTGCAAATAACAAATGAAATGGGACATACACATTATGAGCACATGGTGAAGGCCTTTTCTCTCCACACTCCTTCAAATGCGAAAGACCCTTGCAAAGCACCTCATCTGGTAGGATAAAAAGCAATAGAGAATGCGGACCCCTATGGAAAACCCCTCTCTAGTCCACATCCACTCAAACATTGCACCGCCCTACACACATCCACTCACAGAATTCTCCAACAATCCCGATAAAAATGCTCGGCAAAGCCATTAGGACCCAACGGGCTATCAGCTTTAAGACTGAAAATCTCCTCAATCAAAGGAATAGCATTGAATGCAATATTATCTTCTTGCGTCACCAAATTTGGAGTACAATAAAAAAGACCCGGTTACCTGGTGATAATGTAAGACCTTCACCCAAAAAATCCCTCATCTAATTAGATTTTTTCATGTTGCATGTCTTCCCACGTTGTTGACACCGAATTCTGAGCCAAAACTAAGTGATGCATACTATATATTGGTAAGGTGACATCTTCCCTGACGAACTTGATATGACATTAAGAGGGGAGGTGAATCAGTGTTTGAAAATTCTCTCTAATTATTTCACTGTTGTTCAGAGTTGATGAAGATATATTCTCTTACACACACAAGCATATGCAAATCTACCTCGCTACCACTCAGTGGCTAGGTCTACTAGATTTACACACCTACCCTGCAAGTCAATTCACGCACTTCAAAATATATCAAAAAGATAAAACAATGAACACAGGGATATTACGTGGTTCATCATCACAGTGTGTGATGATTAATCCACGGAGTAATGCCCAACAGACTCCGTATTTACTCAATTCTCAACTTTTATTCTCAAATAAAACAAGGATATTAACCCTAGGTTTTCCTAGCATAAAACTGAGAGGGAGCATCAAAGCGCGATCGTCGCATAGCACGTAATCCCGCATCTTTTTGAGCCATCAGATTGGCATTTAATCTTCGTGGCTCTCTATCTAGAGCACTAATATCGCATCTTCTCTTTTGCAACTAGACCAAATTGCCCCTGAAAACATATTTTAATGGCCTCTGTAACCGAGGCTTCAATGAACAAACCCTGTAGCAGGTTTCTTGGACGAGAGCTTCAATTTTTGACATTTTCTGACCGTTCCAATGGAAATCGAGATATCCCTCTCATCCGATGTCAGAATTAAGAGATTCAAGTTGCGTTGTGAAACAAACTCGACATTCAACACCTTTCCACTGTCTGATTTCTATGAACCTATAGTAGGACCCACCAAAAATAGGTCCAAAGTTAATGTTTATAAAATCTAGGAATTTGGACTTGAAAATTTGCGTGCATGCAAGTCAAGTGCCGTGGGCTGCCGTGTTGGCATGTCACCTTGCCACTACACCTATGGGTCCCACTCAAATTTTTTTCTCTCTCCACTTTCTCTCTCCACTTCCTCTCTCTATAGTCTCTCTCTTCAATCTCTTCAATTTCTCATGCCTCAACACAAAAAACATTGCAACACTACTAGAAACTCTGTCACACCATCAGTATTTGTGCCACATCACCAGTGGGGTCCACAGATACTCTCTCTCATCAAACTTGATATAGAATGCTATTTAACTCACTGCAAGCCATCTAAGGCACACTATAAGAGATGTAGAACACTATAAAACCCAACTACAAGGTTACTGAGGTTGCTCTAGCTTTGCCAATGCACTGACACTCTCTCTCCTGTGCTGACACTCTCTCTCCTACATTGATACTCTCTCTCCTTATTTCTCTGATTGAATGCTCACAAACACTATCACATCAATCAAGTTTCCAACAATGACAATATAAAGTCCAACAATCCCTACCCTAATCATGAAAGTAGAATTAAAACTTAAATGCACTCTCTCTCTCTCTCTCTCTCTCTCTCTCTCTCTCTCTCTCTTTCTCTCTCTCTCTCTCTCTTTTTCTCTCTCCTTGGCTATAAATATTTGGGAGTGAGGGTAAACCCACTACCATAGGCTAGAATCATGGAAGCTACATTGAAACACTTGGAGCTCTCTTCTCTCTCCTCTCTCCCTCCAGGCTCCATAAATCACCTCAAGGGTGGTGGTTGCACATTAAGGACGACACCAAATCTCCATTAACAAGTAGGTAGACATTTGTTAACTTTGCCTTCTTTTCATTTAATCCCCAACAATCAAAGAAACACTCATTCATGGCTTTAAATTTACTCTTACGGGTTTGGGAGCCATAAATGAGGTTAGGGGAGCTCATCTCCGTCTCTCGTGGGTACTCCCTCAATATAAAACAAAATGCGGAAGCAATGAGTGTGGAACCAAGGCAATAAATCTATGGTTCCTTCTTTTCCCTCTCATTTGGGTTGGATAATCTTTCCAAATAAACTCAATATGCCTTAGAGAGACCCTAGGTGGAATCCCTACCATTAATAATGTTGGTATTGACTTTGGGCAAGAAAGTCCCAACTTGGAAGCCATTAAAATAACTTCAAGCTCGAACTAGGGTTAAACTGATGGGTCCAACTGGTGGCACATCCCACCGGTTAAACTTTATCCTGGTCAGGGGGTTGGCCCAGTGGGAAGTCCCACTTTGGTTACTGCCTTGTTAAGCCAAGGCGGTGAGTGTGAACTAGTGGCATCTCCCACTAGATCATCCCACAGGTTTTACACGAGACTGACAGGACTTATTTGTATTCAAGTGGTGGGACAACCGGTGGATCATCCCATTGGAGGAGCCCAGAGTCATAGTCTGCAAAGTTGCTTGAGCAGTGGAAGCCACCGGTGGCATCTCTCATCGGGTCATATCTAGTGATTAGGGTATAAAATACAGATTTGAATTTGAAACAAGTTTCGGAATCAACCATCGGGTTCCTAGTCCGCATTCCGAGTAAGGGTATTTCAGACCAAAATAATAATTAATAGTATTTAATATGAATTAAATCCTAATTCAATTGCAAACACTTAGGTAAATCAGTGCAGGATTCCGGGGAAGGGCTTCGACAGCCTTTGCACTTTTCTATACAATCACCGACAAGTGAAGGGATCGGGGCCCTACTTATTTTATGTGTTCTTACTTGCGCATGCCCTTGTTGCATTTACTTTGCTGATAACAATCCGTTACTGTGCATTTCACATGTATCCATTATTTTGTTTTTTGAGTAAGCATGCAAATTTGCATAAAATGTAAGTTGAATACTATGGATGTTGTGATTGTGATTGTGGCCTAAGTGAAGGACGATGATCAATGTACTGGTACCATGGCTGCTGTTCGAACCAGTGTGGCTATCACCTTAATTAAGGTACGATGCTCTGGGTTGGGAGTCTTAGCTGAAGTACAGTCCATATTAAATAGATAACATGTAGATTATCATGGCTTGTAGAACACATAGACCCAAATGACTATGTCCTTTGCCTGGTACTAGCATAGGTTCATTCCCTTATGTACCGACGTGCTGTGAAGGAGCGATGGGATAATGCGTCTGGGACCCAACTGCCATGATGGAGACTATGGAATTGGGGTGTGTGCACACCTAGTGTGATCGTCTGACTATGTATCACTTTAGGGTGCAGAGATTGAAGCTAAGTCACTTAATTTCCTACAGAGAAGGAAGCTAAGAAGGTTCTCAACTAGGTAAGAATGTCATTGAGATAGTAGTTAAGAACCTGCTTACCTTCATTCTTACCTATTGTCTCAATGACTTCTTGAGCATCCTCAAGATTAACCCAAGCCCGATACAAAACATCATCGATGTTCAGGAAGCTTACGTTCAACCAAGACCTCAATATATTCTCGATCCTTTTCAATTTCTGCCCAATAATAAACATTGGAGTGCCCGTCATTGGGACAGACCAGGAATCACGAACAAGCCCCATAAAATCCTTATGTTGTGACCAGAACTGCTACATAAGGAAAGGAGTATTTCGAGGTCGAGAAAAAAATTCACACTGAATCAATATCGGGCTATGATCCAATGTACTACGAGCGAGGGAGAGCCTGTTAGCAACATACCCCATGATTCTACAACCAAACATCATTACACAAACTTCAATCCAGGACCGTCCCAACATTGCCAACAGATCGATTGTTAGTACTGGTGAACTTCATACTTTTTTATAACAACCCAATCGTTATAATTAAATTTATCATTGCAGAGAACTCCGCCACCGCCTCCATATTAAATCTTCCCGGACCTTGTTTAAGCAAGTCCACATACTGGTCCACATATGAAGAATGAGATGCACCCTTCCTGACCCCATCGTCGGTCTCAGAACCACTTGGTAAAACTCCCACTACCGCACCCTGTGTCTCCACAGTCAATGCAACAACAAGCGGCATAGTATCAATAGAGTTTGGCACATTGTCCCCATCCTTCTCAACTGCACCAAAACCACCCGAATCAACCGATTCCTTGTCATTTTCCGAATCAACAACGTCAGCTCACGACGTCCTGTAGGGATAACCTCATCCCTCTCTACCATTCCTGCAACATCATCGGAAGCTGCTGGAGTAGGCTCCGAAGAGCCTTTAGGCAGCTGCACGCTCACAGGGCCTGGATTAACTACACAACATTCATTAGTAGAGTGCCCATATTTCATGCAATTAGATCTCTTCGATGGAGAGTCCTTATCCACAACATGCTGTTTGAATAGGTACTACACATCCGATCCAACCTGAGATGGAGCCACAAGAATTTACTCTACCCACCCAAGTCTACACACATCCTAGCATAATATCTGAAGCTTGAACTTCTAGTTTTCTTATCATGGAATTCGGGTGCCCTATTGCTATGGTCATAGAGAACAAGATAGCATCATCCCAATAGTCCTGAGGCAGATCAGGGTATCTGATCCATTGTAAGTGATGGGAGAATTTTTTTTACTATTGACGATAAAGTCAGCTTCCCATCGCTGAAAACACAAAACCTGACCACAGACCTTGCATGGGGCTCTCATCCAAACCTGAATCATATCCGCTTCCCATCCAAACCCAAACAAGATGAATCCCTTCCTTAGGTCAACCATCCCAAAAGGGTTCTTCAAGTTCCGAGACACCACCTTCCTTACATTGAATATCGAAAGGCCCTTTAGATTTAACCTTCCGATTATTGAAAACCAATGCCTTCGGAGTTGCTCTCATAAGCCTTCTAGGGAACGGTAAATATCGTGAGTTCTCATCCACCACGGGATTGGAAAACACATCCACATTCGAGAGACCGCGGCCTTTTACTGCATTAGCGAAAGATTTGCACAAAGTCTGTTTGCCGTGAACTGCAACTTTTGGGAATGTTTTGGTGGCTGGCGCTGCCAGGGGTGTGCAAGATTTGCACGTGTCAAAGAACCGAAGAGGAAAGCTGCAATGCCGTCTCCTGCAAGAGGATTTACGTTCGACATTGCAAAATCAAGAGGCGATGACTAGACAAACATTAGGGTTTACGAAGTTCCATCCGTGACAACTAGACACTGCCCAACATCGTCCAAAATGCAAAGCACTTTAGCAAATAAATATCCTGATTAATGGTAGCAACATAAGAAACCCATTGCTTTCTCTCTTTTCTTTTATGGAAAAAGACAGTTACCTCTCGTTGAATTATACCTTGATGACAATTGACACCCAAGTTTCAGGAAAAGACAAATACCTCTCTTACAAACACTTTTAGAAAACAACTAAACCCACGCCATTAGTATTTTCTGTGAATTTTCCATGAAGTGGTAACGACCAAAATAACCTTGTATTTTCACAAAAAAAAAAAAAGAAAAAAAAAAAAAAAAAGAAAAAAAAAAAAAAGGGGGAAAAGAGCTTCTTCTTCCTCACGTCTCTCTCTCTGCAACCCTCTTCCAATTTTCTTCCATACGTCTCTCTCCTCGATTCTAGCCAGTAGGACGGAATGGTTCCTTCAACGGATTTGATGACCTCCTCCCCTTCTTCCAGCATCGGCGTGATAATGGGTGCGGTAACGGCGACTTTAGGAGGACCGAGAGGCAAATCTAGGGCAGCGGGGCAAGGACCTCGACGGGTATTTTCATCAATGAGGAATAAGTAATAAAATGCTTTTCTTTCCCTTTCTGAATCAATTTCTTGGTATTTTTCCTGAAAAAACAATTGGTGGATAAATCCCTGAGAAAGAGAAATGATGAAATTTTTCGTTCTTGGCAAGTTGAACAGGAAAAAGTAATGGGTGACTTTTAAAGGAGGATGAGAACAAAAAGGGAAAGCAGACCACTCACAAAATTGAAGATTTCGAGCGGAAATGGAAGTGGGACCACGATTTCCAGATTGATACAGAGGCGCCATTCTCGGCGGCGCTCGGTGGATCCAAGGAAGGATGGGGTGGGCATCCAACGTGGTCGGTGCCGGAACTAGCTTTGGGATTCTGACGTCGCTGTTGGTATCTATGTTGGATCAAGCTCGCTATCTCTGCGTCATCGGAAGGTCCAATGTGGTCAATTCCTGGTTCGCCAAAGTCCACCCAAAGACTGCAACCCCCGACACTGCTTCAGCTTTCTACGCCGCATCAGCATAAGGTCTGGTCATGGAAGATCGAAGCATGGTGTCTAAGTTTACGCCACATCAGATATGGGTCGAACGCTTCTGGGAGGCTCCATAGTCAGGGACATGGAAGCTTCTTTCCAAGCGTTGAAACTCAAAGACCCAACAACCAAATTCCAAGGTGGCTCCTTGTATCTTCTTTTTCTTCATTTTTTTTTAATTAGAATAAAACATTGAAAGTAGAGTTGCCCATTCAAAATATAACTTTAACATAGTGCAAATTAGAATCATTTGTCTTTTCTGAAACTTTGAAGGTCAATTGTTATTAAGGTATAATACAGGTAAGATAACTGTATTTTTACCTTCTTTTATTTATAAATTTTATTTTATTTATTTATTTATATTTTTTTTGATAAAGAAACAAAAAAACTTAATTAAAAAAGAAAGAAAACTATACAAAAAATATACCCAACCATCCCAGAGGTGAGACACACAAAAAATTCCTAGCACAAATGGATAAAACTGACCACCCTTGACCTTCAGCATTGCTATCAGTTGAGAAAGAGGGAATCACCAACTAGGACACATTTGAACATCCAACTAGGGGTGAAACAGGGTCGGATTGGGCCAGGTATCTACAAATCCTACCCTACCCAAAAAACTTTTATGCTAACCCAAACCTTACCCTACCCTGTCAGGGTATTACATAACCTCAACCCTTACACCAAACCCTACCCTATCCTGATTTACCCTGATCGGGCCGGGCTGGACCGGGTTTACCCTGAGTGACCCTAAATCAGGGTAGGGTTTACCCTGATTTACCCTAAACTCAACATTTTAACATATAAATGTCAAATATTTACAAGAAAATGAGCGGAAGCATCATGCTCTGGCCGTCGGCTGCGGTAGGAGAGATCTGAAGACTGAAAATGAGAGAAACTAGCTTTTGTTTCATCTGAAAATGAGAGCTTCGGTAGCATCATGCTCTGACTGTCGGCTGCGGTAGGAGAAAGAGAATGAGGGAAGAATGGAGATAAGGATTAGGGTTAGAAAACACGATTTTTGATTTCTGAATATATATATATATATATATATATATATATATATATATATATATATATATATATATATATATATATATATATATATATATATATATATATATATATATATATATATATAAGTCGTGGTCGGGTAGGGTCTGGGCTGGGCTCTACTGAGGCCTCAACCCTAACCCGCCCTTACCCCGACAGGTAAAATTACTCCCCACACTCGATTGGACCCCGTCAGTGGTACGGGTCGGCTAAACCTTGACCGGGTTTAGGGCGGTTTTGGGCGGGCTCGAACCGTCAGGGTAAAACTTTCACCCCTACATCCAAGGCAATATCACCAGACAAAAAAGAACGATGATCGGTCTAAATGTCAAACACACCTTGAGAGGCACGTATTTAGCCACAGAGTCCATTACAACATTAGGTTCTCTAAAATAATGTGATAGCATCCAAGAAACTGAAGCAAAGATAGTTGATAACACCTGCCATTCATGGCAAGATGGCTAAGGAAGCCTATTATTGTGAATAGCCTAAACCACTGACAGAGAATCAAACTCGATTCAAATTTTTCAAAAGCTATATTGCTTCACTAAACGAACACCATGCAAGAAAGCACTTCGGCCCAAAAATTTGACTACTCCCCAAGATACACTGCGAAACATCAGATTAGATTTCCATCAACACCATGACGCATCTGACCCGATGAAGCCGGTGTTAGAAAATTATG